>JAGFNQ010000868.1:0-26473 GCA_024364735.1 Boesenbergia rotunda | reverse complement strand
CCTCTCTAAAGCTCATTGCAAGTTGAATATTAATAAAAAAAAACTTTGAAAAAACAAGTAAAATGGATTCCATCAAATGCCAAGTGAAGGGAGGGATATGCAATCAGTGAAAACTGCATCAATTTTATCCTAACTGCGTATCAGAGTGTAGTTTTTATTATCCTTGGCTGTCGAGCACAAGAAGTGCACAGAAACATATTAATTTTCTGTTTTACTTGTATAGCACAAGGAGTGCAAGCTCTCTGAAGTACTATCCTAGAATAAGTCCATTGTATTAAGACCCTACGCGACAAGTAAAATCCTATAGATTAATATTGAAAAACAAGTGCACCAGGATTTGTTTATTAACCTTTTTCAATAGATACTTTGAAAATTTTTATTAACCAACTATAAGTCACAATAAATATCTACCAACATGAGAAGATTGGAATAAATGTAATTCTACTGCTTGGAAAAAAAAACAAAAAACTTACCTATTTGCTAAACTGGTTATCTTATCTCAAGCTCCTTGGTTGATGATTGCTGTCTGTTGTAACAAGAGTGATCCACCAAGGTTTGGAGAAGCGCTAACAGCTGTGGTCCCTAATGTATGTGCAAATACAGACCTAAGCCACTCATGGAGTACAGCAAGAACAGATCTCAGAAGACAAAGTTTCAGGTTAGGTGAAGGTAAAATAGCTCCATTCGATAAAAGTTGATCATATGTGCTTAACACAGGCTTTGGTTCACCCTTACAAGCAGCAAGAAGGGCTCTAACACATATGATGAGGCCAGTTTGTAAAATATTCGTACATTGCTAGATAAGTAAAACAGAAAATTAATAGATATACAAATAGTCAAATATTAACAAAAAAGTTGAACTCTAATAAAGAACAATTCGGATGAGAACACAAATTTTACCGAAGCAGCCATTTCAAGACGTAGGCAAATAATCTCTAAAGGCAAGCAACCCGTCCTACCCTAATATTACTAAATCATTGTCTAAATTGAACATAAATGTTTCTTCGTTGGATATTTATATACTATATTAACCAACTATCACTTTCAGTTTTATAATCGGAAAGCAAAGCCCTAAAGAAAGAGGAAGATGTTCCATGAAGACTCCACCGAAGGAACAAATTAATGAACCAAAGATATTGATAATTACAGAAATGTGTACATTTTGTAGATAAAAATATCGCTTCCACATTATGCTAACTACTTAGATATGGCAAAAGGTCATACGCTTATCTCGAAAGCCCCACACGATCAGCCCCACAAGGAAACTGAACAGGCCATTACATTAGAGGATATTTCTCCCGATTTTGCCAGAAATTGACCCTTGCTTGATTTGACAATTCTAACATGTGGTGATCAACTCAGCCGAGCCCTAGGGGCATGCTAACTACTTAGATGCACTATGCAAGAAGGGTTTTAATTATGTTGAGTAATAGATTTAGTTTTCCGTTTGAATCAATCTTACTTACAGATAATTTCTTCCTGTGGTCAGAATAACTCATTGCCATTTTCCATTCAAGTATCTTCCTCCTAGTTTATCTAATTGCAAAAAAGTAAACAACCAGCATTGGCCCAAGAGCACTAAATTAACTAAAAGTCAGTTTAAATAATTTGTAAATAGGATTTATGCGTACAATAAAAACCATTGGATCAAGAGGTTCTTTTTCATTACTGCAAGAGTACTTATTTGATAGGAAAACCAACATTTTCAAGATAATACTCCTTTCCTTCTTAGCCGAATGACAGATTAAAAAAAAAAAGGCTAGTCATCAAAAACATCAGTTTCAATGCCATCCTGATCTGCTCCACTTGTGTACTAATGAGATAGGCCTAGGTGTGGATAGTAAAAAAACTAATAGCAAAGTGATTCCTCTTGTGTTAGTCTTACCTGGATTGTCATAGTAGTAATATCAGTGAATCTACAAACTGCAACTCGACAGAAGTGAAGTGCATGATTGGAATTCTGGAACGTAAAAAAGCACCAAGTAAGTGTATACCTTTCTAACAGAAGCAACCTAAATATAGAATTAAGTTCTCCAAAATATCCTTTTCTCCTATAAGAACAGGAGTTCCTAATTTAAAATTCGGTGCACATTATCATATTTATCGTGATCAACTTCGTTCAGAATCAACAACCACTCTCCAATAATTAGATTCGCAACAGAGAGCGAGAGGGAGAGAGGCCTAACTCTTCGGAGGTACCTCTTTCGGGAGGGTGGAGTAACGGGTGGGTAGCATAGCGCGAGGCTTCGATAACCTCCTCGAGGTCGAGGCGGCCGGCGACGTCCCTGCCGATGTGCTCGCTGACATGGAGGCCGGCGGAGGCTACATCCAGCCCCACGGTCTCGTCGCGCCAACGCCATTACGCGATCGTCGGAGGAGGGGGACGCGCAACCGCCGGAAACCCTAAAAAGCTACGATAGAAACACCGCGACGGATTATGAATTTACATTACAGAGAAAATGTAATACAGCAATTTAAATCTGAATCGCGTAACTAACTTGGTAAATTATCCAAATTCCGTAAGTTAGTTTCAACATTATTAAATCAAATATCTATTTTCAAATTTATCATTATTAGTCGATTCATGAAAATCACCCGTCAAATCAGTTTTTTCTTTGCATCTCACGTTTCGAAAAAACAAAACAAAGAAAATCAGTCGTGTTTCATTTTTTTAATTAAAATTAATTTTAAATAAAATCAATTAATAGATGTAACAATCTCAAAATAATATAAAATTAATTTCTATGCATATAATTAATTCTCTTAATTATATCCATATTCTTAAATTTTAATTTTATTCAATATATTGAGAATATTAATTTTTTAATACGAATTTGATTGTTTGAAAATTTTAATTCGTATTCAAAAAATCACTACTCTAAATATATTGGGTCAAATTAATGTTTAAGGACATGAATATATTCATGAGAAATAATCATACATATATAACTAATTTCATATCAATCCGAGGTCATTTGGTCCATAAGTTGATTTTGCCCGGGCAAAATCAACTAATAGACCAAATAATCTCGGATTTACATGAAATTAATTTCTATGTGTATGGTTAATTCTCCTGATTATATTTATATACTCAAATATCAATTTAACCTAATATATTGAGAGTAGTGATTTTTTAAACATCAATTAAAAATTTTGATTTATTAAATTCGTATTTAAAAAATCATCACTCTCAATATATTGAGTTAAATTGAAGTTTGAGGGTAGAGCTGTCAAACGGGCCAACCTGTGGCGGGGCGGGGCGGGTCGGCCTGTAGCAGGTCGACAATTTGGTGAGGCGGGGACGGGTCGACTCGTCATCTAGGCGGGTTGGGAAATCCCCAACCCAATCCAATCCAAGGCGGGTCGCGGGTTAGGCGGGCCAACCCGCGGGTCCATTAAAATATTTTTAAAAAATTTTAAAAAGTAAAAAAAATCATATATTTAGGTTTTATCAATCTAATATATCAAAAAATATATTTTTTAAATGTAAATTGATACAAACGAGTACTCATGTGATGAAAAGTTTTATTTTTTATTTCAACATTATAACAAAGAAAAATAATAAATTGTCATAAAACTTGACTAACATGTGGTTCTCAACCCGCGGGTCAACCCAAGTCCGTCGTGGGCTGACCCGTGCGGGTCGCGGGCCTAGGCGGGTTGGCCCGTGGTGGGCTTTGGTTATTTAAATTCTAACTCAATCCACTTAAATTGGTTGGCGGGACGGGCCAACTCGATGAGTCCAACTCAAATTGACAGCTCCATTTGAGGGCATGAATATAATTAGAAGAACTAATCGTATATATAAAAACTAATAAATTAATTTAATATCATTTCGAGAGCGTTTGATTTATTAAGTGATTTTATTTAAAATTAATTTTAATTAAAAAAAGGCAATCTTTAAAATAGTCAACTGTTTGACTTGGTTTAATGTTTTTCAGTAGCGCGAGACGTAGAAAAAAATTAATTCGATTAGTGAAAATTCATCAGTAAACTGATTGATCAGTTGATTAATTGATCAATCGACTAATAATTTTTTATCAATCGAGTAATAGGGATAAATTAAAAATAAATATATGATTTAATAATTTTAAAACTACCTTGTAAGATATGGATATTTTATAAAATTAAATTCGCGGTTTAGTAAGTTGCTGAATATATTATAGTGATATGCGGTATATGGGGCACCGCAATTGTGTGTGACCCATCCAAATGTCTTTATTTTAAAAAAAAAATAATTCTGAATGTCAGCGTCTGGATTTATTATTATTTTTTAATTTTAAAAATTAAAATTTTCTGAAATATAATCACTATATCCTATAATCATCTAAAAGTTTTTTTGTCTTGACCACTGTAATCCAAGAGAGAAACTTGAACCCTAGATAAAAAATCTTATTGACATAAATCTACTATAACCTAACCCCCTAAACTCTAAAATCTTAAATCTTAAATATATATAATATACCCTGTGAATATTTAAAATTTTTTATCATGAACACTAACTCACAAGAGGGAAGTCTAAATCTCAGAGGAAAAATCTTAGTAGCTTAAACCTGTAGGATCGGTACACGTAGGGGGGGGCGAGTTGAATCATGTGTCTTTTAAAAATAATCTTTTGCCAGTTTTCAAAATCAAGTGCGTAGCAGAATAACCGAACAAAACACACACAATTGAACACAAGTAGTTTTACTTGGTTCGGAGCCTTCAACGACTTCTACTCCAAGGCCTACATCTGTTAGACTTTTCCGACGGGCAATCTACTAATATCCTCTATCGATAAATTTTTGATAAAGTGATCGAGTACAGAGAAATAAAACAGTGTAACACTCTACACTATCCTTAAGTAAGTATATAAAATTGTTTCAAAATTAACTAAAATCATTACCAACACAATTGTGAATATCTAGATGCGTTCGGTGTTGGAGTTAGTTTCTGGCAGCAGTTAGTCGTAGATGAGTAGTAGCAGGGTCGTAACACAAAGACGGAGTCATAGGATGAACATTGTAGCTTGTGTATCATTTGTGTTTCATTGCCTCCACGAACAATTCATATAAAGGTCATTGAGGGCGTCAGGGCGCCCTAGTTCCCAACGAGGGTGAACTAGGGAGCCTCAATTCGAAGATTAATCCGATCCAAGCTTTGTGCAACTTATCCAGTTGTCAATCCCACTCGAGGCGGCTCAGATCGCACCTATAGCGCCTCCACAAACTGAAATATAGTCTTCTCACCTTTTATGTGCAGAGGCACCCTCAACCATTTAGGGTGCCACTAGTTGCAACTAAGGTGCCTCTAGTCAGCTTGAAGGTGCCTCGGGTATTGTTCATCCGATGTAGAATTTTATAGTTTAGATCCTGCAAAATAATATTGGTCCAGAAATAAAATATACCCTGTAAAAGAGAATTAACATACCTAAAATAGGGTAAACAAAATATGAGCATTAATTATATCCCAGTCTAGTCAAGTCCTCAGCTTAGAACTCTGAAATAGTTCTTAACTGGACCACGCTTATTATCCCACCAGGGACTCGTCCTCACCGGATCTTTCTTCTCCAGTGACTTACCTTACTTGCCATTTGCAGACTTACTCAACTTGCACCAGATTTTCCTGCTAGATATCCCATTTGGATATCAGCCAACTGTCAGGTCACGCGAACCCAACTAGACTTCATGCCACGTTTCAACTTACCTGAACTTCAGCCAGTTGTCAAGCCCCGAGGACCCAATTGGACTTCCTGCTATTAGGACCGGTAGGAGAACTAGAGAGGGGGGTGATTAGCTCCGATTTGCTCCGTGATGATTTGTTGCGGCGGAAGACTCGAGCAAACACTAACACTTTGGATTTACTTGGTATTCACCTCCTTGAGGTGACTAATCCAAGGATCTGCTCTCCTCACTCTCTCATACACTATGAAAGATCTCCTTCTTGAGGTGGAGAAACTTCTTACAAGCTTTCAAGAAGAAACAACAAGATCACAAAGCAAAATACAAATTGAATCTTACAAGATTTACACAAATGAGTCCTCTTGCTTTTCTTGCTTTCTTCAAGCATGAAATTGCCTCTAGAACCTTGGAAATGCAGCAGCAATATCCTCCAAGGCTTCTCTTGAAATGACACTGAAGAAGAAGAAGAATGCGAGAAGGGTCCGCTTCAACCTGCGCGAAAAGCCCTATATTCTCGACGCATAGGGTTTCCCAATCGATTACCTAATCGATTACCACGTCAGATTTAGCCGTTCAACGGCTATTTTTCGAACCTTAATCGATTAGCCAATCGATTAAGGACAACCTTAATCGATTGCTGAATCAATTCAGCACCTCTCTGTTCTCTCGCGCAAACTGCAGTAATCGATCACTCAATCGATAACTGGACCTCTTAATCGATTGACCAATCGATTAAGGGAAGGCTGAATCGATTCAGCCATCTTCTGTTCTCGCAACAAAACTCTCTCGATCGATTACTCAATCGATTCACTCTCTCCTTAATCAATTACCCAATTGATTAAGATCCTCCTTAATCAATTACCTAATTGATTAAGACCCTTCTTAATCAATTACCCAATTGATTAAGATCCTTTCTGTTCTCGCGAGACAACAACCCAATCGATCACCCAATCGATTGAGTCCATCCTAACTTGTGTTCACGGTCAACCCCTTTGACCAACCTGGATTTCTCCTGCCTAGCTCTCAACTAGGACTTAACCTGATTCCCAACCAGGTTTGCCTAACCCTCGATTTTGGTCTAGTCTATCGGTAGACTTCCACCTTGCCAGCGTGCGATCTCCCCGATCCACCTGGACTTCACCTAGTCCCTCTAGGTCTTTTCTCGCCAGCGTACGATCTCCCCGATCCACCTGAACTTTACCTAGTCAAGTCTCCAGTCACCCTTGACCCACTTGACATCATACGACATTCAAACATCATTATCAAACATCGAAACATCCAAACTTAAGCTCACCCGAGGCTAGTCAAACTAGGTCAACCCTGACCTAACCAAGATTGCACCAGCAATCTCCCCCTTTTTGATGTTTGACAATATGTTTGAGAAAGACTAATCCCTATTAGGCTTTCAATCTCTCCCCCTTTGACGCACATCAAAAACTCTCCCCGAGAGTCTATATGGTCAAAGGCATGCCCAATGAAAGTCTCATACCTTCCATTGGACCCCATGCTCATCCTTGAGCATTCATCATAATGAATATTTCCAATCTTCATTCTTTCACTTATCTAAAAAATAAAAATTCAAACACATGCTTTTAAGGAAGACCTCCCCCTCAAAACATGCTCTAACCTTCCATCATTGCACCAACAAAAATGGGTTATGGGACTGAAAACAGGCAGTTTCAGTCTCACCAATCGATTGATGTTGAGAACCAATCGATTAAACCATGCCTTAATCGATCAACTGATCGATTACGGCTACCCTTAATCGATCAACTGATCGATTAGGGAGTTTCTGATTTCTGAAATTAATTTCAGTCCGAATTTCATAAATTCCTAAATAATTCTACAAAATTTGAAAAATCTTGAAATTTTATGTAGACATTATTTATGGCATATACGATCAGGGAAAAATAATTTTATATGAAAATACCTCCCTTTTTCAAAGATTGATACAAAATTTGAAACTATTGAGATATTTCAATGTTTCACTCCATTTCGTATCCAATTCATCAATGATGAGTGCTATCAAAAGATAATCTTCACCAAGGTTTTCCAAGATAGTTTTGAAGTAGGTTTCAAAAATAATTTCCAACCATGTTCCTTGGTCTAAATGCACATGACTTGTACATTAGCTTTCCCAATGATTGGAGTTCATTTATATTCATGTCTTGATAAACCTAAAACTCAATAGAATGCACATTGATCAACACCTTGAGCTTTATTCATCACCCTAACATCTCACTTGTTTCTAATGTATCTCAAACACACACAAGTCAACTTATGGTCTTGGTGAGATGTGAAAGTCATATTCTCCCTAAACTAAGGGTTCATGCATTTCTACCTAGGCATTATAAACTTTGATCATCCACCTAGGATGTCAAATAATATCAATGTCCTTAATTCAATAAGAATTAAATTAATCCATGATAATGACTATGACATGTGTCATATGAGAATTTTCACCCGAAAATATTATGGCATGTCATAGATGATGCATGTATGACATGACATGTAATAATTTCATAATAAAATATAAATAGAGAAATATAATGTCATGGCATGTGATGGGGCACACATAAATCATGGCATAATAGCATAAAAGAAAAAATACCTAGATTTTCTATCTAAGTATCAATAACTCATCGCTAAGCCATTGATCATCCTAACTTTGCCCCTAATTTCCAAGATAATGCCAAAACTCCCCAACTTGACCTATCTTTGGATTCTAACCTAGTTGTGCCAACTTTATTGAGTTCAATCTTTCAAAACTATAGTTTGACACAAAATTTACTCCTCCTAGAGTAAACAATTGATTCCTTCATTTTCAAGGGTAGTAACTCCTTGAAAATGTCCCAAAGTGCCAACTTCATCAAGGTTAGGTTAACTACCCTTTCAATTTGAGTTGACACTCCCTAGACCTATCTAAGGTGTGGCGAACACACTCTTAGGAACCCAAAACCTATTGGTGCTCCTTGGGTATTCTAGGTATTCATTAGGGATAACTTCCCTTGATACCTTCCTAATGACCATTTTAGACTTCTCCAAAGACTTAGTCATGTTGATCTTGTCTTGGTCAACCCTAGGGATAGCTTCCCTTGTGGACTTGACTTGACTCCTTGACCTAGATTGAGTTCCATACATATATGGAACTCTATGATAGGATGAACCATCATCCTTAGTTTTAGGTTTGTATCCCAAACCTTTCTTGCTCCTAGAGGATCCTTGATTTCCTAAATCTAGGTTTTGAATTTTTGATCCCTTAAGTAGATTTTCTATTTTCTTGAGGGGTTTTTCCAATTTATCAAGTTTTGACCTCAAAGCTTGATTTTCAATCATTACCTCATCAAGGCTTTGTTTTCTAATATAGCCATGGAAATTGTTCATCTTGGCCTTGTGTTGGGTAGGTCTACCGTGGAAATTTCTACTTTGCTCCCTATTTTTAGATGTGGTAGTCATAGCATGGAAAGCTCTATAGTTTTCTTTAGGTTTATCATGCCTCCTATGTTCATGATAAATTGCATTAAAATGATAATAATTATTTCTATCATGCATATTATCATGATGAGAATTAGAACCATTACCTAATGGTACCTTAGTCTTGTTCTTGGAGGCTCCCCCTTGATTTGAGCTCTTCCTTTTTGCCTTAGTCGGATCCTTCCCCTTTGGATATTGATTCCGATAATGTCCCTTTTGTTTACATGAGAAGCACACAATGTGCTTCTTATCCTTCTTTACTTTGGGGCTGACCTCCTTTGGCTTCTCCTTGGTCTTGGGTGCCACTTGCACCTTCTTCTTGACCAAAGTAGGGCACTTACTTTTGTAGTGCCCTTTTTCCCTACACTCAAAGCAAATGATATGGTTTTTATTCTTACAAATTGAAATTTCTATACCTTTGCTTATAGGAGTGGCATGTGACTCTTCACTCAATCCGAAAGTAGAAGCTTCTTCTTTTTTCGGAGTTGAAGATCTTTGCTCCCCCTCAATCCTAGAGGAAGAGACTTCTTCTTTTTCTTCCTCGACCAATGCTTCTTGAATTTCCTCCCCGGATGTTGAGCATCTCTCAACTTCCGAGTCCTCTTCACTTGATGAATCTCCCTCTTCGAATTTGTCTTGATTTGGTAGAGTGGAGGGATCTTCATGAAGTTTTTCCAATTTGCTCTAAGGCTCTATGACATCTTTGGATTCTCCAATTTTGTCCAAGATGTTGCTCGGTAAAAGATTGACCAATAACTTGGTCACTTTGTCGTTGGCCTCGCATCTCTTGATTTGCTCCTCGCTCCATTTGCTTTTCTTGAGGAGCTTTCCTTTGGTTCTTGTTGGAGCTTCAAAACCCTCCATTAGAGCAAACCATTGCTCTTTCTCCATCATGAAGTAATTTTCAATCTTTGACTTCCAAAGATCGAAATTTGCCTTGTCGAATGGTGGGGGTGCCCGGGTGTCGTAGCTAAACTCCATTTTTGAAGTTGAACCCTCTTGATGATGACTTCTTGAAATTAGGGTTTCTTCCAACTTCTTCTTCTTCCTCTAGCTCTTGCCCTCTTGGCGATGAGTCCAAAGAAGAGCAACCTTGCTCTGATACCACTTGTTAGGACCGGTAGGAGAGCTAGAGGGGGGGGGTGATTAGCTCCGATTTGCTCCGTGATGATTTGTTACGGCAGAAGACTCGAGCAAACGCTAACACTTTGGATTTACTTGGTATCCACCTTCTTGAGGTGACTAATCCAAGGATCCACTCTCCTCACTCTCTCATACACTATGAAAGATCTCCTTCTTGAGGTGGAGAAACCTCTTACAAGCTTTCAAGAAGAAACAACAAGATCACAAAGCAAAATACAAATTGAATCTTACAAGATTTATACAAATGAGTCCTCTTGCTTTTCTTGCTTTCTTCAAGCTTGAAATTGTCTCTAGAACCTTGGAAATGCAGCAGCAATATCCTCCAAAGCTTCCCTTGAAATGGCACTGAAGAAGGAGAAGAAGGCGAGAAGGGTCCGCTTCAACCTGCGTTAAAAGCCCTATATTCTCGACGCCTAGGGTTTCCCAATCGATTACCCAATCGATTACCACGTCAGATTTAGCCGTTCAACGGCTATTTTTCAAACCTTACTCGATTAGCCAATCGATTAAGGACAACCTTAATCGATTGCTGAATCAATTCAGCACCTCTCTGTTCTCTCGCGCAAACTGCAGTAATCGATCACTCAATCGATAACTGGACCCCTTAATCGATTGACCAATCGATTAAGGGAAGGCTGAATCGATTACCCAATCGATTCAGCCACCTTCTGTTCTCACAACAAAACTCTCTCAATCGATTACTCAATCGATTCACTCTCTCCTTAATCAATTACCCAATTGATTAAGATCCTCCTTAATCAATTACCTAATTGATTAAGACCCTTTTTAATCAATTACCCAATTGATTAAGATCATTTCTGTTCTCGTGAGACAACAACCCAATCGATCACCCAATCGATTGAGTCCAACCTAACTTATGTTCACGGTCAACCCCTTTGACCAACCTGGATTTCTCCTGCCTAGCTCTCAACTAGGACTTAAGTTGATTCCCAACCAGGTTTGTCTAACCCTCGAGTTAGGTCTAGTCTCTCGGTAGACTTCCACCTTGCCAGCGTGCGATCTTCCCGATCCACCTGGACTTCACCTAGTCCCACTAGGTCTTTTCCCATTGCCAGCGTACGATCTCCCCGATCCACCTAGACTTCACCTAGTCGACATCATACGATATTCAAACATCATTGTCAAACATCGAAACATCGAAACTTAAGCTCACCCGAGCCTAGTCAAACTAGGTCAACCCTGACCTAACCAAGATTGCACCAACACCTGCCAGGTCCCAACTAACTTGGGCTTTAGTTTGGTGTCCGGTCCTCAGCCTTTCAATCCTATAGACTTGATAACAAGGTTAGACAACACATCTAACTTTGACCTTTTATCATATATTGAAACCTTAGCTTGACTATTAGTACAAACTGTACTAACAAAATTCATTATAATTCAATTCCTAAATCGTAAAATTATAAGCCCTGAGTACATATAATATACCCAAATATATATATATATATATATATATATATATATATATATATATATATATATATATATATATATATATATATATATATATATATATATATATATATATATATATATATATATATATATATATATATATATGTGTATATATATAACTTAAGGTCGGAATGAACTCGGGGTAGCTGGATTGAAATTCAAGCGTTGAATTTCAATCCAGGTGCCCTGGGTCTGCATAGGCACACAATAAATTGGTACGTTGTGTGTGTGTGTGTGTGTGTGTGTGTGTGTGTGTGTGTGTGTGTGTGTGTGTGTGTGTGTGTGTGTGTGTGTGTGTGTGTGTGTGTGTGTGTGTGTGTGTGTGTGTGTGTGTGTGTGTGTGTGTGTGTGTGTGTGTGTGTGTGTGTGTGTGTGTTGTGGATCTTTTAATGCGGACTCGTCTATGCACGATCGAGGCACACTACAAGAAATACAGCTATTACCGACGAAATTACTGACGGAGGATAAATACCGTCGATAATTACCGACGGAATATCGGTTCCGTCAGTGATTTCCGATTGAATCGATATTTCGTCGGATGATTTAGAGGTTGCAGCCTATTTTTCCGTCGATAATTAACTATGCGGACACGTGATTACATTAATTACCGACGAAAATATATTTCCTTCGATAATTATTGACGGAAACTTTTTTCGTCAGAAATTTGGAGTTGTCGGTATAATATGGAGTCAACGTTGACGGTGATCACCGACGGAATCAACTATTCCGTCGGTGATTGCCGACGGAATCAGCTATTCCGTCGGTGATTCCCTCGGTGATTTGGTGTTGTCGCGCGTCAAATTTGTGTTGGCGCCGTAACTTGCCCACGTGGAAGCTTATTACCAACGGAATAACGATTCTGTCGGTAATTACCGACGGAATCATGATTCCGTCGGTAATTACCGATGGAATAGTGATTCCATCGGTAATATTGGGTAAAATTAGGGCACCCGCTCGACCTAGCTTCTCTCCCTTCCTTCTCCTCCTCGGCGGCGACAATGAGGGGTGGCCAGGGCGCCCTTTCCGGCCTCGGTAGTGGCCGGGGTGGCCTTGCAGGCCTCGACCATTGCTGGCGGCGACTAGGGCCGCCTCGGTCGTGGCCAGCGGCTGCCGGAGCCGCCTCAGGCATGCCCGGCGAGTCCTGGGCCGCCTCGTCCATGCCCAGCGTGGCCTGGGCTGCCTCGGTCGTGCCCATGCCCGAAGCTGTCGTGGTCGTGTCCGGCGATGTCTTAGCCTGTGTTGCCTTGATTTATTTGTAATTATTTATAATTATAAATAATTAAGTTATTTTTGTAATTATTTATAATTAATTTGATTTATTTTTTGATATTGTAGGTTACTGTAGTTGTTACTTTTCTTCGACGTGTGTACTTCATTTCAGGTATATGTTTTTATTATGTAGTCATCTTATAATTATATCATTTGTTAGCATATTTAATTATGTTGTTAATTTAATATGTAAATTTATAATTTATTTAAATAGGAAGCATTTAGAATTGAAGTATTTTATATTATTAGTATCATGGTATTTAAAATTGTAAGAGTTAGTATTTATAACTAATTATCTAGATTTATCTTATTCACCACCATGATTGATTGCTTTAAACATGTACTTAGTGTTAAATTATGTTAAATGTTTAATTTAATTTAATTTATTTGATATTTTTACCGTAAAATATCAAATAGTTTGATTCAATTAAACTCATGATGTTGTTACTAGAGTTAGTAATTTACTTTATGCTACAATTAAACATGAATTCCAATAACCTTTACTGTTTAATTTATTAAATTTATAAAAAAAAATTAATTTTTCAAATTATATTCTTTTAGGCAACAGTGTATATGAATAAAGCTTAGATATACAATCAATTAGAAAATGAATTTATCAAAGATGATTTTGTTTCTACACTTGAACATTTTCTAAACTTTGCTAAGAGTCATCCAGAATATATGAATGGTGCCGAATTACGATGTCCGTGTAATCACAAGAAATGCAGAAATAGAGTCTTCCGTGATAAGGATACTGTGAGAGTACATATATGTAGAAATGGATTTGTGTTAAATTACTACAATTGGTACTATCACGGAGAACTTTATATGTATGAACCAATTGGACCTTCTGCTAGTTCAACATCTGATAGAATTGTTGTTGCACCTGATTCAACAACTAATATTGAAATGCAAACAATGGATCAGGATGCGATGAATGTAGTTCACTATTCTAATGTAGATGAAATACCAACACCTAAATATTAACAATTATATGAAATGTTAAAGGCCAGTGAAAGAGAAGTGTGGAAAGACATTCCTTCGGGTCATTCACAACTATCAGCTACTGCAAAATTATTAAATTTAAAAGCAGAACATCATTTTTCAGAAAGATGTTACGATGATATATGTCAATTGATGTCAGAGTTATTTCCTGCTGATAACATAATGACTGATAGCTTTTATAATAAAAAAAAAATTATCAAAAGTTTATGTTTGCCAGTTGAGAAGATTGATTATTGTATAAATAACTGCATGATCTTTTGAAATGAAGACAATGAACTAAGTGAATGCAAAATATGTAGTCACCCTCGTTATAAGCCTTTTACTCACATACCAGGGAAGAAGAAGAAAAAGATTGCTTGGAAAGTGATGTATTACTTTCAATTAATTGCTAGACTTCAGCGTTTATATGCATCCACTGCTACAGCTAGCCACATGATATGGCATCATGAGTATGCGCATGAAGGAGGTATAATGTGTCATCCTTGTGATTCCCCTTGCATGGAAACATCTTGATAGTGTGTTCCCTTCATTTCATATGGAATCACGTAATGTGAGATTAGGACTTTCTGCAGATGGATTTCAACCATTTGGTCAGTCAGGACAGTAGTATTCTTCATGGCCAGTTATATTAACACCGTATAATTTACTGCCATAGATGTGCATGAAAGATGAATTTATGTTCCTTACTGTACTAATTCCTGGTCTAACTAATCCTAAAGAGAAGATATATATTTTCCTCCAACCTCTGGCTGTTGAGTTGAATGATTTATGGAATGTAGGGTCGTTGACTTATAATGTTGCAAGTAAAACTAATTTTACATTACATGCTGCATTATTATAGGCAATCAGTAATTTTCCAGCATACTCGATGTTGTCAAGATGGAGTACAACTGGAAAATTAGCATGCTCACATTGAATGATGGAGTCTGATGCATTTTCATTACCTTGCAGTGAGAAGGTATCTTGGTTTGATAATCACTGTAAATTTTTACCTGTTGATCACCCTTTTAGGTGAAATAAAAAAAATCATAAAGAATGTTGCAGTAAAAAAACCTCCTCCAGTGATTGCTTCAGGTGAAGATATCATTGAGCAAATTGACAGTTATGGATTTTTATTAGTTTCTCAACCTGGTTCCGATGATATAAATAAGTACATTGTTCGGATATGCAAGTGTGGATGGAAGAAAAGGAGTATATTTTGGGAGCTGCCTTATTGGAAGTATCTATTCATTCAACATAATTTAGATGTTATGCATATTGAAAAAAATATCTTCAATAATATCTTCAACACTGTGATGAACGTGCCTGGAAAAATTAAAGACACTGCAAAATCATGTGAAGAATTAAAAAAGCTAGTTAACAGGTCATAATTGCATCAGGATGAAACATCTCAATTACTTGTAGATATTAACGCCACTTACGAGGATATAGATGATGGAGATATATCCAGCAGTGATAAACTTGTTGAACTAATAGAGTCTAGCGATGAGGATTTAGAAGCTACTACTATTGATTAATGTGATCTTAATGATGACAGGATATCTTGTTTTTTGTTTATTATGTAAGTTATACATTCATTTATTTCTTATTTATATGGTCATGTCTTCAAACTTTATTATAATGTGTTGTAATTTTTTTTATAGATACTATTATGGCATAGCAGCAGCAAGACTAGCAGCTAGGTTAGCAGCTGGCACAGCAGCAGTAAGAGAAGCAGCCAAGTCAGCAGTCAGTAGCACTCTGTGGCTATAAAATTCTTAAAATTGTTGGAGAATCGTAAGTATTTTTTATTATTAGTAATTCATGTTTGTATCTGACTTTAGTTATAATATATTTTGAATATTTTAATAATTTTTATACAGATTTACTCCCGCCTCTTATATTATCGAAAAATTTAAAAAAAGATTATGCGCTGCTGGTTTTACATGCATGGAGACATATAGATGAGGAGATAAAGACATTTTATTATAATAAATTTGTGGTGAGTATATTTAATATATTTACTATTCTAAAATTTAATAAACTAAATTAATAATTTACATTACAGAAAAATATACATGAGAGGACGGATACGAGGCAGAATTTAAAAATACTTGGAATATTTATTGTGGCAAGTTGTACCGAGACCACATGTATTATTTAAGAAAGAATGTGACACGACCGTCGTATGTTGATGTTGAGACTTGGGGTATATGGATGACCATCTGGGTTGTACAAAGATGGAAGAAAAATGCTGAAAAGACTCGAGCTAATAGAAATACAAAGTCAGGTGGCCCGAGCACCGAAACAACCCGGCATACATCTGGATCTAAATCTATTGTTGAGCATACAATGAATTTGGTTAGTTTAATTCAGAGTTATGCAAGTAAATTTTATATTTATCAATTATCAAACTCATATAATTTAGGCCTAATAAATTTGTGTATATAGGAACGAGATCTTGCCCACCAACCCACTTGTATGGAGATCTTTCTGAAGACCCATAAGAAGAAGGATGGGACATTTATCAATTCTCGATCACAGATGATACGCGTATAATTATTATCTTTATTCTATTTAATCATTTTTATCTTTATTCAATTTGAATATTAATCCAATAATCCTTTTTCATACATGATCAAATTATAAATAGAGTGGTCGAGACATCTCAGCCATCGATAGAGAGGGGGGGAGTCACAGACTTTATCCACCCACCAGCTGAATGAGATCTATTAGGATGTTGTCGGTGGGCGGACAAAAAACTCCACCCTCTATGGGCTTGGCTCACAGGTCAAAGTTACATTCAATCGTTTAAGGATGCCCAGGGGTCGTGCCACTTCATTCGCTTCTTTTTATGAGGTGCAATCTTTACGATAAGAAAATCAAGAACTGCACTCTAAAATTGTCTCCATGGATCAGAGGATGGATCAGTGGATAACCACTGAGGAGCAGAGGAGAGCGGAGGAGGATAGGAGGAGAGCGGAGGAGGATTGGAGGAGAGAGGCCAGTCATAAAGCTTTCATGGACCATATGATGGCGGTCATAGCTACTTTCACCCCTCCAACACAACACAGTTTTGAGTCACAGGAGACTCAAGACCCAACAGACGGTGGCGAGTAGATTTTTTCTGAGGTATGTTAAAATATAACATGTGTTTTATTAAAATCATGTAAAATTTATTTATTTTGTAATTACATTCTAATATATTATATTTTTGGCTTTCAAGACTCCTTATTTTGTAGCCAGATATCCTTATCGTATTCACCAGATTTATATCCAGGTATTAAAATTTATTATTCATATATAATTGTTTTAAATTTTAAATAATTTTTGTAATTATTATTTTTATAATACATTGTTATACTTATTTTGTAGTTATCATTATCATAGCATATTTTATTTTATTTTTCTTGCAGGATTTACAAATATAAGGATGCTTTCTATTATCTTTTATTATGGTATGTAATTTGAATTTGAATATTGATATTCTAATTTGTTTATATTATTGTGATAACATTTGGATTATATTATAGTTTATTTTCTACTGTAATTTATAGTTTAGTTTGATATTGAAATAACTTGGATTATATTATTGTGATAGGACTTGGTTTATATTGTGATATGACTTAGTTTGATATTGTTTAGTTTATAGTTTTATAGTTTAGTTTGATACTGAAATGATATTTAATTAAAGTTTGGATGATTGTTTTTATGTCATGTATGTAAAATATAAAATGTGAAATGTGAATGTTTGTATGTTTCGATGTTTGTAATATTTGTATTGTACATAGAATGTGAAATGTGAAAGAAAGCTTATGTATATTATTTGTATGTATTGTGAAATGTGTGAAATGTGATTGTAAAATATAATTGTTTGTATGTATTGTGATTGTGAAATGTTTGAAATGTAAAAGTTTATATTTTGTTTGGATGATTGTTTATATTGTGTGAAATGTATATTGGATCGGATTAAATTTATATTATATTCTTCCTATTTTTTTTTAAATTGCCAACGGAATACCGACGGAAAAGGATATTCCATCGATGATGTATTGACCCAAACATCAGCAAATTCTCGATATTTTCTGACCGAAACGGGGTTTCCGTCGGTAATTACCGACCGAATATTTCTGTCGGTAAATATATTTACCGACAGACTAACATTTCCGTCGAAAATATTATCCTGACAATTAATATTCCGACATTTTTTTCTGTCGTAGTTCCGTCGGTAAGGATCATTCCTAACGGAATTCCGTCGGTAATGGCAAGATTTTTTATTGATTTTTTATTGTCGTAGTGGCGTCTCAATCGATTAGAGGTGTCTTACATTGATTCGAGACTCCTCAATCAATTTGAGGAATCGATACTAATGATTTGAGGTGCCTCGAATCGATCGATGTGCTAGCGTCGTGGCTGGATCATGGCTAATTGTGGTCAGATTTCGGTTGCAATCCGATTGCGAATCGATCATGAAATGTTGGGTTGTAATCCGACTGTAATTCTGTGAATATTAAAAATTATTTATCTTGAATACTATAAATCAAGAGAGAAATCTGAATCTTAAAGAGAAAATTTTATTGATTTAAATTTATTATAATTCAACTCTTAAATAATAAATATTATAATATATTCGTAGACATCTAATATATTTTATGTGAAATATTATAATCAGAGAGGAAAATTTAAACCTTAAAAAGAAAATTTATAAGCTTAAATTATCATCCAAATATCTATATTTTTTAAAAAGATTAAGGGGGCGTTTGGTTTGGGCATTTTCCATTTTCATTTTCTTATTTTCTACAAAATATTGTTTGGTTTGTATTTTCTAATCTCATTTTTTGGAAAAGGAGATGTCATTTTTTAAAAAAATGGAAAATACCAAAATGTCATTTTCTGAGAAAATGGAAAATGCGGTACTAGCCACACGAACCCTCGAGCCTCGGCGCTCGACTCCTCCCTCGCTGCTTCATCTCCTCCCTCGCCGCTTCATTTCCCTCTTCTTCTTCTTCTGGTTCGATGAGCGCGACGTGTTCGACGGTAGGCGAGCTGAAGAAGGTGCTGACGGCGAAGACGGGGCTCCACCTGCTCAACATGAAGCTTATCTACAAGGATCGGCCACGCCCGTCGACGGCGTTCCTCGACGTCGTCGGCGTGAGGGACAAGCCGACGATGGTGCTGGAAAAAGACCCCACGGCGCGCGCCAAGCACCTGCTCGAGATGCGCAAGGCCAACACGATGGAGAAGGCTGCCAAGTCCGTCTCCTCTATTGCCCTCGAGGTCGATCGCCTCGCCTCCAAAGTAATCCCCCAATCCCTTCCCTTCCCTTCCCTTCCCCCGTTTCTTCGCACTCCTTCTCTTCTCACCCAATTCATCAAATAGGTGTCGGCTATGGAGGCGATCGCCAAGAACGGGGGCAGCGTCGCCGACAATTACGCCAATAACCTCACTGAATCTCTGATGAACGAGCTGGTGAAACTGGACGCCATTTCCGGCGACGGAGACGCGAAATCCGACCGGAGATTGCTGGTAAAAATCACACCTTTGCTTTGGCTCGTCATTCTCGAGTTGCTCATTCTTCATTCATGGTTCCTGTCGGAAACAGATCGAGAGAGTGCAGAAATTTGTGGAAACACTCAGATTCAATCAAATTGAAGAACGAGAACAACTCGATTGAACAATTGCACAAACAACAACATCGAATGCTGCCCAAGGCGCCGGTGGTGATGACAATGCACTGGTAATTTTTAAAAAAATTATTTTATTTATAATTTTCAATATTAACATACCAAACGTATTTTTTAATTTTCTTTTCTAAAAAATAGAGTTACAGTATATCATACCAAACATATTTTTCGTTTTCTAAAAATTAGATTAGAAAATAAAAAATAAAAAACAGAAAATAGAAAAAAAATTTCTAAATCAAACGTCCCCTAATCTTCTCCGACAGTCCAACATTGAAAAATTCAGATATCTTTTCGATTTAATTGGTTGATCGATCAAAAAATTTAATAGATCCCAAAATCACCGATATGATTAATCGGATAGGAAGAAGACTGGTCGCTGGATTACTCCCGAAAAAATGCTATTGAATTGAAAACTTCATTGTTTTTTTTTTCAGGGATTAAACCCAACCCAACCCAACCCAACCCCTCCCATTGAGAGTAAACACAGCAAGATATTCAACCGAAGAATATTTACCCAAACCAGCAGGAATGATAAATGGTCCGAGTTGAAGAGTTAGCTTTGGTTCTCAGACCAAAGAAAGATAAGGCATGATTACTGCCATTTATGAGCAAATCCTAGCTTCAACAAAAGGGGTAAAAATAAATCAATTACACCAGCACCGATAGTTGGTGTTTGAAGAACTTCATGTCTTCAGAAGTACCGAGCTGCATTGAGCCATTATCTTCGATGCCCGGGTAATCGAATTTGTCATGTAGAAGTTGTCGACTGCGGGTTTAAATGGCTCGAAGCTCACCTGATCTTTGCAGTCTGGTTTGATGTCAAAAGACACGGAGGATGTCTCTCTCTCATCCACCTGGAGCAGATTCGGCGCCACCGTCCGTATCCGAGCTCGGATGCCTTGAAGGTTATCATAAGGCAGACGAACGCCAGCCACCTCAGAGAGTGCCCTAATGATCTTCCAATCATCTCTTGCATCGCCGACCGTGGAGACTGCAGGAACTGTCCATTGAGTGCAACCCTCTGTGTTTTCATAGGTCCCTTCTTTCTCACTGAATGCAGAAGAAGGTAAAATAACATTAGCTCTGTAAACGCTCTTATCGCCGTGATGACCCTGGTAAACTACAAATGCATCATTCGGGAGCTTTTCCAAGTTCACATCGTCCGCCCCCATCAGGTAAAGAAACTTAGCCGATTGGATGCTTTCGGAGGGGCTGCCGACGAGACCGAGGTCCAGTGAAGCAGCCTGCGCGGCATTAAGCAGCAAGACATTGAACCCGTTCCAGTCTGGTCTGACGACATTAAAAGTCTTTGCTATGGTCTCAACTTTGGAAAAGATGGCATCCTTGTCTTTGCGATTGAAAACTCCAGCACCCACTATGATAACAGGGTTCTTTGCAGATTTCAGGGTTGAGCAGAAAGGGTGCCGGCCTTCGGCAATCTCAAGCAGTGTTTTGGGACATGTGCCGATATGTTGGTGATCATAGTTAAAGTCGGATGGAGGACCAACGTAGGCCACTTTTGCTTGATTTGCTCTCACAGTCTTCCTGATTCTTGCATTTATCAATGGGGCTTCTACTCTAGGCTGCCAATTATACGATGCACAGGTCAGGAATCATCAAGAATATGAAACTTGAGAATCGAGGTTAAATCTTTTCATCAAAAGCAATGGAAATTTGTACAAACTATGACATAGATAAGATGATCAAATTATAAACATACCGCTTGACGACTAAAACATGTTGATTATACTGGGATCAATATCAGGTATCATGATTTAGATTCAACAAAACATAATAAAAGAATCGAGCCAAACAATCAATCCTTACTCCAAGGGACTATTTACTACTAGAAATATCCTCCCTTTTTTTGTCTTTCCATTCCAGAAAAAGGCTATTGAGTCAAAATCCTGGTTTCTTCTTCACCAATATCTGGCTACCAACTAAATGCTGATCCATATGCAATCACTACATGACAACTCTATCACATGCGAACCGTTTGACTTTGCGCTATGCAGGCATACATACCACATCTTACTAACAGAAGTATTTATTCAAGTGTAAGTTAAGAGCTTGATCAAAATATAAAACCTACAAAAACAAGTTATATTACATGATAATTAACCAAAATCCAAAATGACACCTAACATTTTTATGCCAAAAACATTGTTTTATATCAAGTATTCCTTTATACACCACCTTTTTTAGCCTAGATATCTGTCCCTTTCTCATTTTATCAATTCTTTATATTGGGATCAAACTAAACATGATCAATCTGATCAGTCATCTTTGATCCTATTGGTTTCATATCAAGTCTCATTTCCCCACCTACAAAACAAGTTATATTACATTATAATTAACCAAAATCCAAAATGACACGTAACATTATTATGCCAAAAACATTGTTTTGTATCAACAAATATTCCTTTACACATCACCTTTTTTAGCCTAGATATCTCTCCCTTTCTCATTTTATTGATTCTTTATGCTGGGATCAAACCAAACATGATCAATCTGATCAGTCATCTTAGATCCTATTGGTTTCATACCATGTCTCATTTCCCCATCTAGTGCCACCACTTAAATGCTTTGAATTGATCATATACTTTGAATTATCCCAGGCTCATCATCACATCAATCACAAATCAAATTTTCATCATTTCTAAAAATACACAAAGTTACCACCTTAAAGTTTAAAGCCACAAGCATCCTAATAAAAGAGTTTACTGAAACTAAGGATCAAAGCATGATAAATCTACATCTAAATTTATCAAAGGATAACAAAGTGCACCATCATAAGTCAATGAATAATAATCTGAAGTTAAATGAAACAGCTGTAGCAGATCATTAATTAGAAAATTCCCATCTCTAACTTCTTATGAAACAAAGTAACATTACCTGAGTGCCAACCAACAGGAAAGCATCTGCATTCTCAAGACCAGCAATATGTGTGTTCATAAGGTAACTAGGACGTAAATCTGCATTAGGATTCACACCATTTCCTTCACATGCCACTTCCTCCGATCCCAATCTGTTTAAAAAGTCTTTCAGTGCCATCATAGATTCTGCATCAGAAAGTTGACCTGTAATTCCAACAATTTCGGCAGGTTTAACTTGCTGGAGGACTTCAGCAACGACTGCCAGTGCATCTCGCCAAGTCACCGCCTTGAATCGTCCATCAGCACCACGAATCATAGGATCATTTAGCCTTTGCCTTTTGAGACCATCATAACAGAAACGTGTTTTGTCTGATATCCACTCCTCGTTGATATCCTATAAAATCCGGAACTGAATATTAAAAGATGAACTACTAGATAATTTCTGTTGAAGCAGGTTCACCAGCCATGACCCAGAAATGTCCGATCAAGCAATTTGAACCATTCGCCCTTAAATCTATCTTCAAGGACAGGTCAGACTTGATAAGGAGATTTAAAAAAGTAAAAGATCATCCAGTAAATACCTCATAAAAACAGGAACTAAGGAAATTATTTAATTATTGTAAAAAATATTGGAACCTCGCATAGCAAGTGAGTAACTAATGAAAGAAAAATATCTAAATATAAGCAAGAAAATGCTCACAAAGAATCAAGTAAATGATTTAATTGTTGTAAAATTATTAGAACCAGGCATAGCAATATAGCAACTGATACAACAACAACCAAGTTTTATCCCACTAGGTGGGGTTGGCTATATGAATCCTTCTACGCCATTGGGCTCTATCCCCTATTATATCATTATCTATATTTAAATAAAATTTATCTTGTTTTATTATTATCAACCAAATCTTTTTTGGTCTTCCTCTCCCACGTTTAATGTGCGTATTTATCATAGTTTCACATTGCCTAACAGGGGCATTTATTGGTCGTCTAAGAACATGTCCGTACCATCTCAAACATGTCTCTCAAAGTTTTTCCTCATTAGATGCAACTTCGACTTTCTCTCTAATGCTCTCATTCCTTATTCTGTCCATCCTCGTATGTCCACACATCCACCTTAACATCCTCATCCGTGCAACTTTCATCTTTTGCTCATGTGCCCGAGTCAGCCCAACATTCAGCATCATATAACATAACAGGTCTAACTGTCGTTTTGGAGAACGTCGCTTTAAGTTTTAGAGGTATTTTACGATCACATAAAACACCCAACGCTAACCTCCATTTCAACCATCCTGCTTGTATTCTATGTAAGACATCTCTCTCAATCTCTCCATCATTTTGCAAAAATGATCCTATATACTTAAAGTTCTCAGTTTTAGACAACTCGTCATCCCCTATCTTAACAATTGTCTCATTATATCTAATATTGCTAAACTTAAATTCCATATATTCTATCTTTACTCTACTAAGTCTAAAACCTTTCACTTCTAGTATTTCCCGCCAAGATTCTAGTTTAGCATTTACTCCTCCACGTGTCTCATCAATCAAAATGATATCATCTGCAAACAACAAGCATCATGGTAATGTATCTTGAATGTGTCCAGTAAGTTCGTCCATGATTAGTGTAAAAAAATAGGGACTTAGAGTTGATCCTTGATGTAACCCTATACTTATTAGAAATGTTTCAGTTAATCCGCCTGAAATTTTCACTCTAGTCGTTATATTTTCGTACATATCCTTAATTAGTTCAATATATATTACGCTAACGCCTCTCTTTTCTAGAATTCTCCATATAATTTCTCTTGGGACCCTATCATAAGCTTTTTCTAAATCAATTAATATCATGTGTAAATCTTTCTTTTGCTCCCGATACTTTTCAATTAATTATCTAAGAAGATGTATAGCAATACAGCAACTGATGAAGGTAAAAATATCTAAATATAAGGAAGAAAATGCACAAAAGAATTCGTAAGGATGCTTGATGAAGATTTAACAGCAAATTAAGGGGAGATAAATTTAAACTAAACATGACATTGTTGTAATTGATGAAGCAAGAAGATGCTGAGGAAGATAACTGATCAACCACTAAAGCATTGATATTACATATTAGTACATCAGAGAAAATTCAATTAATCTACCAGCAATTTGGCTGCACAATAAGGAGGAACACTTTGTTCACTATTCTTGCTATTTTCAATTATTTTACCAATTCAAGGCTCAAGGATGTATTTTATAATTATAATTTCTTAAGAGATAAACTTAAGAATTAGTTCGGTCAGTATACTAATCGATCAATTCTGATATTTAGCAAATATACCTCACCTGGAGTCACAGAATTTTTTAGTGACAATAAAAGTCTCAATTTAATCCAAATTAGTTCCATCCATGGAACTGAGTGACCACTTTCTATCCTAACTTGGCATTTCTACTTCAGATCTTCAAGATCTGAGTAAGTTTTCTTCTAAATAGAAACTGGCCTTTAGAACATTGTGTTAGACTCGGCTTCATCTTTTACAGTAGATGGCAATTTCCTATTATCTTATCTTTTATATTTCCTGCTCTTCATTATGTTCTCTGAAAAATTACCAAATATAGAGAACATCAACATAATAAATTGAAATCTTTCTGTGGTACAAACTTCAAGCCATTATGCAAATTTACAATTATGAAATTTTAGCCAAGATTCCCAAAGCATAGGTTCCTACAGCAGAAATATGAGCAAACTATGCCTGTACCCAATTTCTTAATCCTGAGGAAGGATATGGTGAAAATGAATGAAAGAGAGCTGAAAGAAAATAAAATTCATCGAATATAATTTTTTCAAACCATGTTCCTGATTGAATGCTTTCCACCACCACAAACAAAATAATTGAATCCTTCAATCCCATCTAAGGATTATAATGGCATAATAGAATAAAATTTCATTGGACCTTTTGGTTCTTTTCTAAAACTAGCAAATAACTAATTCTACACAAGCTATAATGATTACTGAGACAAACAAGAAAAGTAAGGTTCCTGAAGAGTGAAGATTAAGCTGCTTTTTAATCAGGAGGATAATCAAGACTGGGAATTTTGTCAGTAAAGTAATGGCATACATTCTTATGGTCAAGGGCCTTCGAGTCTCTGAAGTTACAAAAAGATCCCAAGTAAACAACCTAGCCATAGAAATGTATGATGCTAATAAATTGTATTTATCATCAGCCTTACTAGATGTGGAGCTAATACTAGGAATAACTTTTTACAAGAAAGAACTTTCTAAGATATCAGGTTAAGAAAGTGGATATAGTTACCACATCAAAACTTAGAAAATTGTATTGTACTGCTATGTAAATAAGAAACTTGACTCAACAGAATAAAACATAACATATGAGATTAAGAGAGAAATAGAGAACCTCATTCAGGCGCGGAACAATTCGCATAACTTCTAGACCCCTACTATCAATTCTTATGTTTGACCCAACAGCATCAGTAACATCGATAGTCTCTGTGCCCTTTAACTCCCAGTTTCTAGCTTTAAAAGCAAAAGGTTTAGAAGTCAGAGCTCCAACAGGGCAGATATCAATCACATTGCCTGAGAGCTCGCTTGTCATGAGTTTCTCAACATAAGTCCCAATTTCCTCTCCACTACCACGACCTAACATTCCCAGGTCCTGAACACCAGCCACCTCAGTAGCAAATCTCACGCATCTGTCACACAAAACAGACAATCATACAATTTACATAGCTTACCTTAAATACATATCAAAGCAAAGTGATTTAGCAACAATTTAGCTTTTCATAATTCAATTTTTTCTACAATTATTAGGGCAAATCTAACACAAGGGAGGCATGTACTACGACAAAATACTACATATAAAGATATTGAAGTTCTGTCCCTGGATCCCTATTAACTAAACTGAAACTAGAAAATTAT
>JAGFNQ010000867.1:0-57110 GCA_024364735.1 Boesenbergia rotunda | reverse complement strand
GGGTTTTGCTCAAAACCCACTGATGGAACTAACTAGACTATAGCTTCGGAAAAAATTATAATTTGATGTTTGGGAGACCTAAATTCCTTTCTCCAACCTCAATCCTAACTAATGATAAGGTTTTTCAGAAAATCAATATGGGAGGTCCATCAGTGGGTTTTGCTCAAAACCCACTGATGGAACTAAACTAGACCTATAGCTTCGGAAAAAATTATAATTTGATGTTTGGGAGACCTAAATTCCTTTCTCCAACCTCAATCCTAACTAATGATAATGGTTTTTTCAGAAATCAGATATGGGAGGTCCATCAGTGGGTTTTGAGCAAAACCACTGATGGAACTAAACTAGACCTATATATCGGAAAAAATTAGAATTTGATGTTTGGGAGACCTAATTCATTCTCAACCTCAACCTAACTACTGATAATGGGCTGACTTAAAAATTCAGGCCCACCGTGGCCTGATTAAAAATTATTTCAGGACACCCTTAAGCATATATATTTTGACTTCATCCCACTGATGGAACTAAACTAGACCTATAGCTTTGGAAAAATTAGAATTTGAGGTTTCTGACACCTTAAATACTTTCTAGAACCTCAACCCTAATGGTTTTTCAGAAATCCTGATATGGGAGGTCCAAAAATATCCTTTTACTTCAGTGGGCCTGAAATAATTTGACTTCAGGGCCAAATTGGGTCTGAATATTTTTATTTAAGGCCCAAGGTGGGGCCAAATAATTTTATTTCAGGCCTCCGTGGGCTGAAAATTTATTTCTGGCCCACCGTGGGCCTGAATAACTCTTATTTCAGGCCCACGGTGGGACTGAATTAATTTTATTTCAGGCCCAGCGTGGGCCTGAAATAATTATATTTCAGGCCCACCTTGGGCCTGAAATAATTTTATTTCAGGCCCACGCTGGGCCTGAAGTAAAATAATTTCAGGCCCAGCGTTGTACAATAAAATTAAATACATAATCAATTAAAATAAATTTATGTAAATTGTAGAGTTTGGAAAAGTAAATATAAATACATAATCAATAAAATGCACATGATACATCTGAAGCATGTATATCAAATATAAAAAATTATTTTATTTTTATAAATAAAAATAATATAAATAAAATATATTTATAATACATATAAAAAGGGCCGCCTAGGGCCTGAAATCATTTTAGATCAGGCCCAGCAGTCACTCTGCTTTATTCAGTCCCTGGGAGCCTAGTGCGAAGCAATCGTCTTCTAGCTCAAAATTTGTTGCGATTTCAAGGTAGCGTGCTTGACTTCATTCGAGTAGTTGAGGGCGACAATCGACGTCATCCAACAAGTCGAATTGTACGTACCCTAATTTGTATTTTGTCATTTTAGTTCTTGCTTTCACCTAGGGTTAGCCATACTTTTCAGTAAAAGACTTAATTTGAGGAGGTCCTTTTATAACAAATTCTAAGTGTAATTTTTGTTTGCGTCATTTATTTTTATGTTTGATGGTTGCAAAGTTCGGTATGGGTAAAAAAAGATCAGCTTCAAAGAAAGCTGCTCCCACAAAGTCTACGAAACAGCAACTCCCTGGGGCTACTCATGAGAAAAAACAGCTGCCAAAACGAAAAATCAAATTGCCTACCCAGTATTCAAGTTTTGCCAACAGAGGTCGAAGTAAAAGAATGAACTGGAAAAGTAGCCTATGCCATTTCAAAAACTTTATTGATTCAGTTCCACCCACACCACCACAAGAACAGTTGCTTCGAGACACACCCTTTTCTTGGGTCCTCGAGCTTTCTACTAGTTCTTGTGTAAGACCCCAAGTGCAGAACATGTTTGATAATTGGGATGAAGAAGAACAGAGCTTTGTATTCCATGGGAAAAAACTCAATTTCACAAAGCTTGATATATCACTTATTCTAGGGCTACCTGACCATGGAGACATAGTCCAACTTGATTTGAATCAGGCCTCCAGCCCACTGTACAAGGAGTTTTTTGAAGATTCGAGTTGTTCTGCACGCCATTTGGAGAAACTGCTAATAAAGTCTACATCCAATGACAAGCTGTACTGTCAGTTGTATATACTCTATTTTTTTAGTACAGTGCTATTTTGTGGTACTAGCAGCATACTTGCCATTCCTGCCCTGTCACTTATTGATTGCGTAGATGATTTTGACAATCTACAAAACTATAATTGGTGCAATGCCGTGTACAATTTCATGGCTCCTCAGTTGGGAGCCATTGGAAAGGAGGTGACATTGAGGCATAGACATGTAGGTGATTCAACCCAACCGGCCAAGGCTCCCTTGCTCAAGGGATTTCCAAATATTTTGGCTGTAAGTTAAAGTACACTACCTGCTGAAATAATTTGATGATGGATATTATTTACTGATTATAATGATATTGCAGGTTTGGATGACTGAACATATTAGTATTGCTGCTCCTGAACATCCACATAAATTGCCAAGAATACTTCGCTGGACCTGGCCTAAAGCCCACGTTGAGACTATCAAGAGGATGATAGACCGTGTGGCCACAGATTTAATTAGGATTGATTTAAGTCCATTTGATATAGAGCATTATTTGGTACCTGACTACTCTCCTCCAACTCAACCACTTGAGGTAGAATGTGAGGTTTTGCAGGAGGCACCAGAAGGAAGCCAGGCAGCACAAGGAAGGCAACAGGCCTTACAAACAGAAGCCTGCGATATATGTATACAAAAACAAGAAGAAATTGAGAGCCTACAGCAACAATTAAATATAGCACTTAAAAGTTTGGAGGAAGCCACAAGTGAGACGGCAACAGCCATCAGTGCCAAGGATCAAATGATTGATCAGAAAGAAACAATAATTGCAGAGAAGGAGTCCCAACTGCAAGTAAGAAATGACATGATTTTTGAGAAGGATAAATTGATTAGTAAATTATATTCGCAGCTTAAAGTACAAGAGGAACAAAATGATAAAAAGCTAGCTGTAAGAGAGAGTATCATAGTTCAGTGTAACCAAAAATAAAGAAGTTGTTTGAAGACTTGCAAAGCAAAGGGTCAGCTGAAGGTGAGCCACTTGGGAAAAAAAGGAAAATAAGTCAGGTCAGAGAAGACTACCAGGCCAAAGGCAAGGGCAAACAAGTTGTTCAGGGTGAGGATGAGGATGACGACGAAGATGAAAATGATGATGAAGAGGAGGAGGCTCCTGTCCCATCAATCTCAGATACTACTACGCAAACAACAAAATCTCAGACCTCCACCCAAACAAAATTATCTGATCATCACACAGCTAAAGCTAAAGAATTTCAAAAGGTCAAAAGCAAAATCTTGAAGAATTCCAAGGCATTTTTTAAGAAGACTAAAGATGCAGAGATTGCTGAAACATTATTAAAGCTTAGTAAATTAAAGTGAGTTAGTTGCTATTGCGTTTGGAAAATTATTGTAAAACATTGATGATTATTGACATTCATTAATAAAATTTAATCATTCAGAATTAGACCTATAAGTTGCTTATCTTATTTGCATGTAGGTATGAGTTGAAACCAGTATGGTCCAATGGGACCTTTACATTAGATATGATATCTTTTTTGACAATATTTGATTGGAATGACTACACCACGGGGGATTGCATCAATACATACTGGACTATTCTTGGAAATGAAGCAAAATCGTGTAACTCACCATACCACCCCTCCATATTATGTGGGGTGGGGTTTGATGTAAGTCAAATAGTTCTTTTTTTGTTGTTTTTTTCAATGATTTACTCTACTGAGACTTCCTTTTTAATAACCATAGGAACTTTTTGACGCAATGCACGCTCAGGCTTTTGAACAAACTATTGCTACTGATACGGATAAGCCAATTAGATATATCATCTGTCCTCTAAATAATGCAGATGATCATTGGCATCTAATGGTTATTGACCTCGTGGAAGGTAATATCCATCATTATAATTCTCTCGGCGCCACAGAAGGGTACACTGCCCAATTTGAAAAAACTGTAAGTTTTCTAATTCATAGATATACCTCAAAAAGAAGTTTCATACCAATATAATTATTACTAATGTCATTTGTGTCTAGGTGACGTTTTTCAAAAATATGACCTGGTCTTATTACAAGACATGGAATAAGGGATTGCCTAACTTATGTGGGACAGAGTTTAATAAAATTGTTGTACAAGGACCCACCCAAACCAGATCGTAAGAGGATCTTTATTTTTGTCAAAATTAACAATGCATTTCATGGTTGGATTCATAATATGACAACAATGTTAATATTGGTTTTTCAGGTTGGATTGTGCATTTTTCATGATGCGGTATGCAGAAAGTCTAGTTTTTCAAAGATCTACACAGTTTACACAAAAGCAAATGAAAAATTATCGATTTGAGGTGGGCTATAAAATTATGAGAGACAAGTGGTGGAAGATAAATCTGTAAATAGTTTTTTTGTGGATACAATGCATATGTTATTGTGATCACAAACATTGTATATTTGTAATTATACCATCCATGTACTCCTTTTAAAATCAATGAAACTTTGCTTCGGATCATTGTTTTTGTCTCATATATGATCTGTAATCTGTAATTGTTGTCGAACCCATCAGTAATATTGAACCTTGCTTTTGCTATAATAAATTGAATTCAGGACCACAGTGTGCCTGAAACAAAAGCATTTTAGGAAACCGACTGAGGGCCTGAAACAAAATGATCCTTGTTATTGTGTAATCTCTAATCTATAATCTGTCCTCTTGTCCATACTATAAGTAATATTGAACCTTACTGGTACACTACCCTAATTTTAAATCACAGCCCACGTTGGGCCTGAAATGAGATTATTCAGGCCCAGCGTGGTCCTGAAATGAGAATATTTCAGGCCCACGCAGGGCCTGAAAGCTATTATTTCAGGCCCAAGCCGGGCCTGAAATAGAATTATTTCAGGCCCAGAGTGGGCCTGAAATAAGAATGTTTCAGGCCCAAGCTGGGCCTGAAATAATATCATTTCAGGCCCAGAGTGGGCCTGAAATAATCTCATTCAGGCCCACTCTGGGCCTGAAATAACTCAATTTCAGGCCCAGCGTGGGCCTGAAATGAGATATGTTCAGGCCCACGCAGGGCCTGACACAATAATCTCATTTCATTTTTCAAATTAATCAATTTTAGATTGATTAAATATTTTATATAAATATACATGTTGTGAAATTATTTTTAATATTAAACAAAAAGGAGAGTACCTACATAGACATTGCATACCAAAATTAAATTTCATCCACATCATTACCTCATATTTAGAGAATTTGGCACAGCAGGAGGTTTGTTGCTACAATCCTTGAAGCAAAATAATGAGAGACAAGTTCTGAAAACAAAATCTGTAATTTTTTTTCTACAATCCATATATGTAAGTGTAATGTATGTAATTGATATTGAAATCAATGGAGCATTTCTTTCGATCCTTAATTTTGTGTAATCTCTAATCTTTAATCTGTAATTGTTGTCGATAATATCAGTAATTTTTTAGGGACCTATTTTGATTTCAGGCCCAAGGTGGGCCTGAAATGACATTATTTCAGGCCCACCTAGGGCCTGAAATCCTATTATTTCAGGCCCACAATGGGCCTGAAATGATATTATATCAGGCCCTAGCTGGGCCTGAAACGACATTATTTCAGGCCCTGCTTGGGCCTGAAATGATTTATTTCAGGCCCAGCGTGGGCCTGAATTTATTTATTTCAGGCCCACACTGGGCCTGATTCAGGCCCAAGCTGGGGGTCCACGCCTCTAGTTGCAAAAAAATTATTTACAGTATGATTAAATATTTATACGCCAATATTTTTAATAAATGAACATGTTGTGACCACATTTTTAAAAGATAAACAAGAAGGAGAGTACCTAAATACACATTGCATATCACTATTTAATTCCATTCACATGAAGACCTCATATTATCAGAATTTGGCACATCAGGAGGTTTGTATGATGGACCTATCATATTTGGATTTTTCAAACCTCATTATCAGTTGTCAGACTTTACCTAATTATTGTTATTTTAGCTACAATATGCTATTTTTCGTCTCCAAACATAGTCCTAATGATTATCTAAAACTGTGTTGATACAGTATCAGTTGGCACACAACAATGATTCAACAAAGAAAAAATCAAATCGGTTAAACAACAGATATTCAGAAAACATAGGACTTCAGGACTTCAAGTTCCTGAAATAACATTATTTTGGGTTTACAAATCATACGACTTCAATTCTGATATATTTTGCTTATATTGATTGGACACAAGGTAAAATGCATCATAATATTGAAATACTTCTATAAGTCACAACATTAACAACTAGTTTTTTTAAGAATACTATACATTCAGTTATCCTCCTTACAAAATAAACACTTCCATCAGTGATAATACTCTGCAATACATAAACCAATTAACTCAAGACCTTGGGGCTGGCGGCATTCTACATGTCCTTTTATTATGGCCAAGTTGTTTGCACCGGCTGCATTTAAGTTTCACCTTGCCATTGTGTCTTGACTCAATCCGTGCCTTCTTTCGTCTACCAGGCTGCACAAGGCTACGGGGACATCGAACTGTAATGTTGTTTACTCCACTAGGCCAAAACTCCTTGCTTCTACAAGGGTAAATACGATCCATGTAAACCCACTTCCAAGTTTCAGAATAAAAATAATGCTCACAATATCGGAGTGTATCGATGTTCCTGTGAATTATTACAGCTATAGCATGTGAGCAAGGGAGTCCTGAAATTTGAAACTCCCCACAATGACAAAACTTTTTTTCCAAATCAACAATGTATGAAGTGCCCCATGTTTCTACCTCCATTTCTGATTGAGAGTAAGGGTGAACCTTATAAGCTCTAGCTTTCTCTCTCCTTGATTCCATTTCTTTTGTAGCATGAGGTGTCAAAGCAACATGCCATTTGGAGACTTCCTCTCTACGGTTATAGAACCATTGAGCTACCTTTCTTCTTGTATTATCAATTAACCTATTTATGGGAAGCTCACGTGTAGACTTAAACAAAGCATTCAAGCTCTCCACACAATTCGTGGTAAGCATTCTGTACCTTCTCCCAGTAAAGTGTGCATTTGCCCACCTTTTAGGGTCAATGTTCTGAAGCCACTTATGAGCATCTGGATGTTTTTCAAGCATTGTCTGCATTATCATATCATATTGGAGTGTTGTGTTGGCTCGTGCTGCTGCCCAAAACAAACCTACACCAGCTCTACTTCCAGTATCAGTTACCATATTACAAGACATGTGGTGGCAACAAAAAGCATGATGCGCGTTTGTGAATACTTTTCTTACTGCTGATATAATGCCCCGATGTTTATCTGATACTATGGTTAGTGAGTGATCATCAACAGCAAAAAACCTCTTTGTATGCTCCAAAAACCACTCACAAGCAGACCCACATTCTACTTCAGCTATTGCAAAGGCAACTGGGAGAACATTGTCATTACCATCAATCGCCGTTGCAATCAACAATACTCCTGGATACTTTCCTCTTAGGTGTGTCGCATCAATTCCGATAAGTCTACGCAAATAAGACCTGAACACCCTTCGGCAAGCACCAAAAGCCCAAAAACACCTCTGGAATTGATTGTCACCATTCGTGCATAGTGCCACATAAGTTTCAGGATCTCTAGCTCTTAACTCACGTAGATATTGTGGGAGATCTCTGTATGCATCATCATAATCTCCAACAACCTTTTTCAATGCTTTCTCCCTAGCTATGTATGCTTTTCTGTATGATATCGTCACTCCAAATCTAGCTTTAATATCTGAAATAATCATACTTGGTTTGTATTGTTCATTATGAAGAAATTGCTCTTCAACAAAAGAAGCAACAAATGATGAAGAGCATGCATGATGATCAGCACTTTCCCTAACACTTCGACATTGGTGTTCCTTTATATATTTTGTAATAGTGAACTCTACTTCCCCCCTTCCAACTACTCTCCATGTACATGGTTGGTTAAAACACACTGCTTTAACTCTATTTTTCCGGGTGTCCACTGGGTTATATCTCATATGCTTAACCATCGCATGTTTAACAAGTGCATTCTTGAATTCTTCTCTAGATGGAAATATCTACCCCACAAAAAATTCATGCTCATCTCTTGCCTCTAGCTCTCGAATTGGCCCAGCAAGCAATCGAGAATTCAAAATATATGGATCTTCAGCTAATGGAAACTCCTCCTCTAAGTCACTGTACTGATCTGGAGGGAATTCATATTGCTCAATCTGCATATCATCAGCTTGGAATTCTAGTACACTTGTACTGGGTACAAATTCTTCTGCATTTCGGATTTCAAATTCTTCCTCCCCACTCCATGTTGGCTGAAAGATTTCAACTACTCTTGTAGAAGAATTCAAACCCTCATCTTCTATATTATTTGCTTCTTCATTTAGATCAATTACCAAATTCCTTGTAATGCTATTATCACCATACTGGGAAGATAGTGGAATATTATTACTAGCTATTTCTAATCCTTTCCCCGTACCCACGTTATCATCAAGAGTATTCCATATCTCAGAGAGAATTTCGTCAACAACATTATCATCCCTGAAAAAAAATTACAATTAACTTTATCAAACTTTGAAATTGATAATAAAGGCCCTAGGAGCCCTGAGGGCCTGAAATCATTTGATTTCAGGCACAGGGATTTGATTTCAGGCCCTACTAGGGCCTGAAATAATTTTATTTCAGGCCCAGGTCGGGCCTGAAATCAAATTATTTCAGGCCCAGGCAGGGCCTGAAATCATTTGATTTCAAGCCCACTCCGAGCCTGAATCATTACATTTCAGGCCCAGGGCGGGCCTGAAATCATTTGATTTCAGCCCCTCCCTGGCCCTGAAATAAAATAAATTCAGGCCAGCCCTGGGAGGGCCTGAATTTCTTTTATTTCAGTCCCTCCGAGGCCCTGAAACAAATTATTTCCGAGGGCCTCAAACTAAATTTTTCAGCCTCTCCTCTTGCCCGAAACCTAATGACATCATGCACTCCCAGGGCCTGATATCATGTAATGCATATCACCCTAAGCCTCCTCCAAACATAAAAATAGTAGAAAGAGTTTATCTTCATTAAAACTATATCTGATACCATATCAAAGATGACAATCATACGTACATTTCTATTTCTCTTAGTTACCAATCTGTTGCTTCCTTTTTCTCCTTCGACAACCTATTTTGTTGCTTCCTTTTTCTCCTTCGACAACCTATTTTCCTCAGGTGCTTTGGTGATGAATCGAGTTGTGCAAGGAAGCAATATATACGTACCTTCGTAATCATTCGACTTGTGCAAATCATTTCACATATATATATTGGCTGAGATAAATTCCACTGCTACCCATCCAAACCACAAATTAATATTTTATTGATAAAGTGGTTCGACTGTCTCGAAAATGAGTTTCATAAAGCCATTATATGGCGGGAGGGGTATAAAAGTAACTTTACTATATGGGATGCGCCCTTTGGTATAATAGAAACCATGGTACACTATTCGGTAATTACGAATAGTTGGATACGCCCTTTGGTAAATTGCCGTTATTTATGTCATTCTGCTTGTTAGATATGATTTTGGTACATTGTGGCTCAAGTTTGATAAATTCTAGAAATCTGAAAACTGGAATTTCAGAACTACCAGTCAACTGGGAAAACACCAGTCGACTGGTATCGGGCACAGAAACATTCTGTGGCCCGACCAGTCGACTGGCATATAGCAGTCGACTGTTACTGTGTAAAATAGAAGTGATATAGAGCAGCTCGTTAGTGCTTTAGTTATGAAATGTAGAGGTTGGGGGATCCAATCCTGCTAAGATAATAAAATAAAAGTTTTGCTTTATTTTGGGCAAGTTAGTACTTTCAACATGTTTATGAATTGTTAGTTCAGTAAATAGCGAAATAAGAATTTTCGAAATTCTCCCAGTTGGTTTAGCATTATCAGAAATCATTAATTAGTCAGTTAGTAGTAGCGATCCGCCTTAAAGCTTAGTACCAGAAGGCGGGTCGTTACAATAAGAAAAATTTATATAATAAATTTATTCTTTTTATGGAAATTAAAATGAACCATGGATTGGTTTATTTTATTTTATAAAATCAATTATGAATTGATTTTTCCATGATAAGAAAATTTATATAATAAATTTTATGAAAATTAATTCCATAATAAAAGAGGAGATGTGTTTGTTTTATTATAAAGTTAGTTATAATAAAACTTGGCATAACGGAATAATTCATAAGAAAATTTATAGGATAAATTTCTTATGAAAATTTATTCCGTTAAAAGGGAGACTTGACGATGGAGAGGCTACTATATAAAGGAACCAAGGCAAGGCTTGAATTCCAATGAATTAAGAGAAATAGTAGCAAGCTCTCTCTCTCTCTTATTCTCTCCCTCTCTCTAGGGTCGGCGCCCCTTTCTCTCTCTAGGGCCGGCGCCCGGTCGCGTCTCCTTCCTTCCTTTCCCGGAATCTTGATTCCGTTATTTGGTGGTTAGTTTCCAACTCTCTCTCTTGATATTCTAGTTGTGCCTTTGGAGAATCTAGTAGTTCTCATCGGCACAAAACTCGTGGCTTTGCGAAGACATCCCAAAGAGAACTCGGCGTGGACGCGAATAGAGGAGAAGCTTCCAAGGGACGCTACGGTTGGATCTCGTCCCATTCTTCGAGTTACGCGAGGTACTAAGTAAATTAGTTTACTTTTCTGTAAAATTTTAATTTATGATCATATCCACACATCATAAGGTTGCATGCTAGATACGTGGTTAAAATAATTTGAGAAATTATTTATGCTAATTCTTCCGCTGCACGTAATTATTTTAAAAATTACGAACCCGTATCCATGTCAACATGCACCCGGTCCCAACAGTGGTATCAGAGCCGGTTAGTGTTCGACATAATCATATAATTGTTCTGCGGAAAACTTTGTCATGATCTCAATTTTAGAAAATTTTTTCAATTATGGAAACTTTCCAATTATGATAAATTTTAGATTTAGGAATTTCAAAGTTTGGAAATCCTCATGAAATTTCGCAAACTTTTGAAATATCCTAGTTTCTGAAATTTTATGATAATTGTGAAAACGTCCCATTTTTGGAAACTTTCCAATTTTGGAAATTTCCTATTTCGGAAATATGTATGTTTTCTTTGTACTAGAAACTTACAATTATTCTGAAAACCTATTATGAAATCTCACAATTTTGGGCACTTTCTTTCAAGAAAGTCTAGACAAATTTATGGATCATTAATTGACAATTAAATTTGAATTGGATTTAAATTATTAACAAAATTCTTTATTTTGGATTGAGCCTCGGGGAGCCGTCCAATTTAAAGTTAGTTGTTGTAATTTAATTTCCCATTTTGAATAAAATTGTCATGTTTAATTTGGTTACGCCTCGGGGAGCGGACCAAATTGGATTTACGACAAATTTCTTTTCTTTGGGTATCTGAGCCTCGGGGAGCCACCCTTAGAAAATAATTTGTTGTAATTAATTAATCCATGAATAAAATATGTGATCAAATCTTGGAAATTTGATTTAAGAGGTGATGCTCTTACATATTGTTGTCTCCAAAATTAATTAGGAAAATGATTTTCTATAGAGTTTTCTTAAAAGACATTTCCATGAAAATAATATGTAGTTGAATTAAGGGAATCGTCTCTTAATTTAATAAGATTTGATTTAGAGAAATCAAAGTCTTAAACATATTATTTCCGAAATTGATTATGACAATTTAGGAAATTATTTCCCAAAACAATTCCTTGAATAAAGTATGAAATTAGAATTAGGAAATCCGGTTCCTAATTCAATTAATGAGACTTGATAAATTAAGTCACATACATACTTTATTAAGGAAATCGTTAGTCATGACATAATTCTATGTCATGAATGTGCTTAGAAAAGAAAGGATGAGACCTGAAACCCCTTACAAAATATTAAGGCCAACACCTTCCATTAATATGGTTAGAATCGGAGTTTTGTTTCTCGTTTGAGTTGATGGACATATCCATGCCCGGCTTGAACCTCAACATGTTCAAACCATGGAATTAGTTTATGAATAATATAGTTGGAGTCAGAGGTCAATCCTTAGTTTTGGTTGTTGGACACATCCAAGCCTGACTAAACGGTTGAATGAGCTCCAACCATATTAAAAACTATTTCTTGATTAATGGGTCAGCCTTAAGCTTGGAGCATCGATTTGTTGTGCCACAGCCAAGGTCGATGTAAAGAGAGGTGCAGTTGGGTGCTATGTATAATGTTGCATACTTGTTAATGAGTTAACAACCCAATGATTTATGCAAACATTCAATTAGTTGATAGCATAAAGTGATAGTTACATATATGTGATATGTAATCGGTATAATTACCTACCTTCATAGCTAAGAATAACTTGATGGCCACAGCCATGGTTGTTCTTATCTATGGTTGGATATCAACCTATTTGGAGATGTTCCTACGATCTCCCGAATTGATAAAAAGGGTTATTCAATTTGAAAAATAAATAGGATTTTATTTATGTATGTTGATACATTCTTTAATCATTCTTCTCACATAAGCTCAATTTGTATTTCTAGGATAATCACTCGATCATGTCTTCTCTGAATTTGCGTTCCATTTTGGACACCAATAAACTGACTGGGCCAAACTTCATGGACTGGCTTCGAAACCTGAGGATAGTGCTCAAGGCAGAGAAGCTTGCTTATGTCATTGAAGATCAACTTCCCAACTGTCCTCCAGAAGATGCAACTCCAGACCAGTTAGTGGCCTATCAGAAACATGTGACCGATTCTGAACTTGCGAGTTGCATCATGCTAGCCTCTATGGTACCTGAGCTGCAAAAACAACATGAGCATATGGATGCTTATACCATCATCTTCCATCTTCATGAGTTGTTTGAAGAGAAGGCGAGATCCGAAAGGTTCGAAGTCTCCAGACTCCTCTTCACCTCTAGGATGCAGGAAGGCACTTCTGCCTCACAGTTTGTGTTAAAGATGTTGGGGTACATTGAGCGACTGAGCACACTCGGTTTTGCAATGGATTATGAACTAAGTATTGACTTAATTCTGCATTGTTTGCCCAAAAGTTATTCACAATTTGTGGTGAACTATCGGATGAACAAGCTGGAGACTACCATTCCTGAGTTGCTCAACCTGCTAAAGACTATAGAGCCGTCTGTGAAGCAGGATCAAAAGTCGGTACTGTTAGTTGGTTCTTCGAAGAAAGGTTCTAAAAGGAATGCCAAAGAACAGAATAAAGGAAAGAAGAAAAACGCCAAAAAGATACCAAAAGGGACTTGCCATCACTGTGGCAAGGAGGGTTACTGGCGAAGAAATTACAAGGTTTATCTTGAGTCCTTGAAGAAGAAGGCATCCAATGCCCCGTCCTCTTCAGGTATCTTCGTTATTGAATGTCACTCTATTTCCTCAAATACCTGGGTACTTGATACTGGGTGTGGCTCACATATATGTAATGACATACAGGGGCTAAGGAATAGAAGAAGACTCGTCAAGGGAGAAGCGGATTTGCGAGTTGGAAATGGAGCAAAGATTGCTGATGTTGCCATCGGAACATATTTGCTAAAGCTCCCTACTGGACGTATCTTAGAATTGGATAATTGTTATTTCGTTCCTTCCTTAATAAAGAACATTGTATCTATTTCATGTTTGAATGAAAAGGGTTATCATTTAACTTTTAGTAACAATTGTTGTTACATAACTTTAAATGGCGTTCTTTATGGGAATGGAACATTGTGCAATGTTATCTACACGTTAGATATATCCGGTGACGTTTTCAATATCGAAGTTAGTAACAAAAGTGCTAGAATAGATAATCGAATAGACTCTTACACGTGGCATTGTCGTCTTGGCCATGTAAGTATGAAACGCATGACCAAATTACACCGATGTGGAATTTTGGAATCATTTGAACCCGATTCATTTGATACATGGGAATCATGCTTAAAAGGCAAGATGACCAAATTACCCTTTTTCGGAAAAGGTAATCCAGTGGGAGAATTGCTTGGTCTAATACATACTGATGTATGTGGACCAATGTCAACTCTTGCACAAGGAGGCTATAGCTACTTCATCACTTTTATCGATGATCACTCACGATTCGGGTATGTGTTCTTGATGAAACACAAATCTGAAGCTTTTGAGAAATTCAAAGAGTTCAGAAATGAAGTAGAGAAACAGCTTGGCAAAAGTATTAAGATACTTCGATCCGATCGGGGTGGTGAATACTTAAGTCAAGAGTTTCAAGATTATCTTAGGGACAATGGGATATTGTCCCAATGGACTCCGCCGTATACACCACAGCATAATGGTGTATCTGAGAGGCGCAACCGAACCTTGATGGACATGGTTAGGTCGATGATGAATCATGCAACTCTTCCAAAATCCTTTTGGGGCTATGCACTTCAGCAGCTGTTTACTTGCTAAACAGAGTCCCGACCAAGGTAGTCTCTACTACTCCATATGAGACATGGAATAGTAAGAAACCTCACTTAACTCACCTTAAGATATGGGGTTGTCCTGCTTATGTGAAGCGGACTATATCAGACAAATTGGATGCTAAGTTTGATAAATGTCTATTTATTGGATACCCTAAGGAAACGAAGGGTTACCAATTCTATCATCCCTTGGAACAAAAGGTGTTTGTTTCAAGGCATGCTGTATTTCTGGAAAAAGAATTTCTTTTACAAGAAAACAGTGGGAGTGGCATTGAACATGATGAAGTTCATGAAACTCCAATAGACATTACAGAGACACCTAGTCTAGACCCACAACCAATAACTCATAATGATGAGCTATCAGTTGAACCTAAAATAACACCACCTCTTCGTAGGTCTGATAGGACACGCAATATTTCAGAGAGATACGGATTTCTCATAAGTGAATCGAACGACGTGTTACTCATAAGCGATGACGAACCTATCAGTTATGAAGATGTTCTGAAAAATTCAGAAAGGAACAAATGGCTTGAAGCCATGAAGGCGGAAATGGATTCCATGTACGAAAATCAAGTATGGGACTTGGTTAACCCACCTGAAAGGATTAAGCCCATAGGGTGCAAGTGGGTTTTCAAGAAGAAAACCAACATGGAAGGTAATGTTGTTACCTTTAAGGCTAGATTAGTGGCAAAAGGATATCGTCAGAAACAAGGAATTGATTATGACGAAACCTATTCGCCAGTAGCTATGCTTAAATCCATTCGGATGCTCCTAGCCATAGCAGCTCATTATGATTATGAGATATGACAAATGGATGTGAAAACAGCTTTCCTTAACGAAAACCTGCTTGAGGACGTATACATGATACAGCCTGAAGGTTTCACATCGGTTGATAAAACCAAGGTATGCAAGCTTCGACGATCCATATATGGACTGAAGCAAGCATCCAGGAGCTGGAACATCCGTTTTGATGAGACAATCAAAGAGTTTGATTTCTCACAAAATCCTGACGAACCTTGTGTGTAAAAGAAGGTTAGTGGGAGTGCAGTCGTATTCCTAGTATTATATGTCGATGACATATTACTTATAGGAAACAATATATCAGTCTTACAGACAGTTAAAATTTGGTTGTCCAAAACTTTCTCCATGAAAGACCTAGGAGAAGCAACCTATATCCTTGGGATTAGAATCTATAGAGATAGATCAAAATGGTTGCTTGGTCTTTCGCAGTCTACATATATAGACTGAGTGCTAAAAAGGTTTAGCATGTCGGAATCCAAGAAAGGTTACCTTCCCATCAGGCATGGGATCAATCTTTCAAAGTCTATGTGTCCGCGCACAGAGGACGAGAGGATTTGCATGAATAAGATTTCCTATGCATCCGCGATAGGATCTATCATGTATGCTATGTTATGTACTAGGTCCGATGTATCGTATGCTCTGAGCGTCACAAGCAGATACCAGTCGGATCCAGGAATGGATCATTGGGCGGCTGTCAAGATAATCCTTAAGTACTTAAGAAGAACTACGGATGTGTTCCTAATATATGGAGAAGGAGATATGATAATATGTGGGTATACAGATGCCAGTTTCCAGACAGATAAGGATGACTCCAAATCTCAGTCTGGATACATATTTACTTTGAATGGAGGCGCAATAAGTTGGAAGAGTTCCAAACAAGACACCGTAGCGGATTCTACCACGGAAGCGGAATATATCGCAGCTTCAGAAGCAGCAAAGGAAGCAGTCTGGATCAAGAAGTTTCTCTCCGAACTTGGTGTGGTTCCAACCATTGATGAAGCAGTGCCGGTTTACTGCGACAACAATGGAGCTATTGCACAAGCAAAGGAACCAAGGTCTCATCAGCGATCCAAACACGTGCTTCGCCGCTGTCATCTGATCAGAGAGATTATAAGTAGGAATGATATACAAATTGAGAAAATTCCCACTGAAAGGAATTTAGCGGATCCTTTAACTAAGGCCTTACCTCATAGCAGGTTTGAGGATCATGTTAGAGCCTGTGGTATTGGATACCGTAGCGATTGGCATTAGGCCAAGTGGGAGTTTGTTAGTAATATGAGAAAAGTGTCCTAAGGCAATCGCCTTATGATTGTAAACATTTATTTTAATAAATAAAAATTCACTATTTGAGTATACATGTTTGTGTATTTGATTGGGATCATAAACTTATTTACTGAATATCCGCAATACAATTCACAGCATGAGAGAATTTGTGATGAATTCACAACTAGTGATTATCTCTACATGTGCAATTGTGAAGTATTGAAATTGTCCCTAGTCGATGAATTGATAAATACGGACACTATCAATTCTGTTGAGACTAGCATGGGTTATTCTCTAATCAGCTGATTCTCACTGGCTGGTGACATTGGGATGTCCGGAGATAAACATGAATGCTAGTTAAGGGAACTAGTTCATTGGTGTGACTGGTTGTAAAACTTCACATGGTAGTCTATATATAGACATGTCAGTGAAGTTCTTACCGCAGCTTAAGTGCGATGTTCCTTTGACTTGCGGTGTTGAAGTCATCTTGGCATGGAGACTTATACTTTGACATCTTAAGCAAGCATCTCCAAGGAGGTGTGGACCCAGGATGGTTGGGTATAAGCCGAAGTGCCCGAAGATGTTTGAACAGCCTACAAAGGATTCACCACTCCTTGCGAGGAGATGTATACCCAAGGCCTATCGTCGGATTGTTACTCAAAGCCTCTGGCCAGAGCATAACACGTTTAGAGTATGAGTCTCTTAAATACATGAGAGTAATTAGAAATCCAAAGGACGAGAGAACGTTACTTGGGCTAGGTGTGACATAGTCAGCCTAGTGGGGACTGACACACACAGACCATGTCCTGAACCAAGTGGGTATAAGATGGTGAAAGGAATGAAGCATGATTCATTAGAGCTGTTGAAGGGTTTCAGAATTATTTCTGAGGTCAACCGTTGATCTTTCGATTAATTGGGGATCATGATGTACTACTAGGTGCCACTCATGATCGTTCTATAATTGATGCATTATAGACGGCCAACATAAATCGAAAGCCTATTTAGTCACATGCACTACGAGTAATCTGAGGAATTTAAAATGAGTTGAAAATTGGATTTTCCGATCAAGAGAAATAAGTCGAATCTGAATTTATCAGAGGCGCACCGGAAGCTTAAAATGACTAAGTCTTTTGAAGGCTTATTGGACGAATTAAATGAGTTTAATTCGCAAGGGATTGGCTTGGTGTGGTCGGCCACAATAAAGGAGGGAAACCAATTTATTTGGTTTAAATTATAAAATAAATCAAGCACTATTTGTTTTAAAAAAATTATGGATAAATAAATTTATTTTCATGGAAATTAAAATAAACTTTAAATGGTTTATTTTATTTTATAAAATCAATTGTGAATTGATTTTTCCATGATAAAAAAATTTATATAATAAATTTATTCTTTTTATGGAAATTAAAATGAACCATGGATTGACTTATTTTATTTTATAAAATCAATTATGAATTGATTTTTTGATGATAAGAAAATTTATATAATAAATTTTATGAAAATTTATTTCATAATAAAAGAGGAGATGTGTTTGTTTTATTATAAAGTTAGTTATAATAAAACTTGGCATAACGGAATAATTCATAAGAAAATTTATAGGATAAATTTCTTATGAAAATTTATTCCATTAAAAGGGAGACATGACGATGGAGAGGCTACTATATAAAGGAACCAAGGCAAGGCTTGAATTCCAATGAATTAAGAGAAATAGTAGCAAGCTCTCTCTCTCTCTTATTCTCTCCCTCACTCTAGGGCCGGCGCCCCTTTCTCTCTCTAGGGCCGGCACCCCTTTCTCCCCTAGGGTCGGCGCTTCCTTCCCTTGCCGTGAGCCACCATCAAGAAGAGGCCGAAGAAGAAGAAGAAGCGGGTCGCGTCTCCTTCCTTCCATTCCCGGAATCTTGATTCCGTTACTTGGTGGTTAGTTTCCAACTCTCTCTCTTGATATTCTAGTTGTGCCTTTGGAGAATCTAGTAGTTCTCATCGGCACAAAACTCGTGGCTTTGCGAATTCATCCCAAAGAGAACTCGGCGTGGACGCGAATAGAGGCGAAGCTTCCAAGGGACGCTACGGTTAGATCGTCCCTTTCTTCGAGTTACGCGAGGTACTAAGTAAATTAGTTTACTTTTCTGCAAAATTTTAATTTATGATCATGTCCACACATCATAAGGTTGCATGCTAGATACGTGGTTAAAATAATTTGAGAAATTATTTATGCTAATTCTTCCGCTGTACGTAATTATTTTAAAAATTACGAGCCCGTATCCATGTCAACATGCACCCGGTCCCAACAGGGTGAAGAGGCAAGGTGAATGGCCGATTTTAGGTAGAGAAGAGGTTTGTTTCTCCTCATCTTCTTCTTCTTCATCTTCCTCCTTGGATCTCCCTTGCTGCCGGAGAGGTTGGCAAGGTCATGGTGGCTGGCGGTGCATGGAAGTGGGAGGGGAGGGCCGGCGGATCAAAACCTTAGAAGTTAGGGTTTTGGCTAGGCGCAAGAAGAAGGGTTCAATTTGATTTTCTTGGTGATGTCGGTTCTCGGTAGATCGTCGCCCACACGACGTTCAGGAAGGGAGGGACATAAGGTAGAAGGCCGCGAGGTAATCGGGAAGGTATAATCTCTTCCCAAGCTCCTTATGTTTCATTGAGCCTTGTTTGCTTTGTCTCGTCATTTCATGTATGTTTGTTAATTACTTTGATTGTTTGTCATGGATAATAATTAACTAACTGGACCCCGACCATAAACACAAGAATCGGCGATCCACTCGTCCCCTTTTCTGTGGTCGAACGGTTAAGCAAATTACAAGGCTCGATCATTGTGATTGGCCAAGTTGTAATTTGGATCGTTCGATACGACGATGAGATGGTCGTTGGGAGACGGGTCTCCATTCGGATTAAATTTTAATCCGTAGACATGGAGAGGTTTCTCAAGGACGACCAAGTTTTCACTAAGGAAACACGCCAAGCCATACCCAACACCTTTTCCAACTGGCTGATAATGCCATAGAAGCCCTGTTTGAGGTGCTTAATTGCTTACACGGCTACCACCTCGGCATACTCTTTCGATTCCAGGTACTTTGTTTTGGACTCTGCCTCGGCCCGGGATAGTTGAGTCACGTGAATACTTTGTTGCTGCTGTATCTTGGTCTCGACCTCCTCCTGGGCAGCTGATGGACCCAAACTAGGTGTCACAAATGTGGGTCTCAAAATTTAGATATGTGAAAAGCTGGAAACCCTTTTTGCTAGCGAAGATGAAAACGTAGTAAAGGGGTCACAGGTCGTATTTTTCCTAGGGCTAGTTGAGGTTGCTTGATTCGAGCTTGAGTTTATGTGTTGTTGATATTTTTGGGTTTCAAATAAAATCTGGGGTTTGGTTTCAAGTTGAAATGAAATCGCAATGAAAATAAAGGAACTTAACTAAATGAGCTAAAACAAAGTAAATGAAACTAAGGGACTCACCCAATGGAAAACCTAATTAACCAAGGCAACTTAACCAATCCTGTAAAACAAATCTGATTTTAAATTACAAACCAAATGCTAAGCAAAAGAATTAAAAACAAAGCTGAAATTTCCGGTGGATACTAATGCCGAAACTTAGACCAATTTGTAGAAATGAAGCTTGATAGTAATGCCAAAATGAGAATTGAATTCAGTAACGAGCTAGACCCGCAACAAACTGATTTCAAACTCTACAACACACTAATGATTGCATTCCACTTGACACTAACACCTGCCGAAACTTGTCTTGATACAAAGTGCAGAAATTCAGCAAACTTGGCACATAAACAAGGAAAACTGATGTGCTGAAAATGATGCTAAATGCAACACTATAAGCTGATGTAAAGCAAATGAAATTGAAGCAAACAAATCAAATGCAAATTCAGAAACAATTGAATGTAAAGCAACAATTCAGATTCCTAAACTGATGTGCAGAAATGTATCTAATGCAGCAATGAGATGCATGACTTAATGAATCGAATGCATGAATGCAGAAATGAAATGAGTGATGAACTAGCAAATGCAAGCTGAATTCTAGTCACTAATCTAAGGCTCAGATAAGATTAAGAAGAGCTAATGATTACTTGACACAAAATTTAGAATCAATCAATAAACTTGCTAGATGAAATTTGATACGCAGGGAAGAAAACAGTTGATACGCAACTAATAAAACCAGTGTAGAAATTGAATTCAATCACTATGTAAATGAAACAAACTGCGAGATGAATTCAGAAGATTAAAACTAAGCTAGCTTGATACAAAAATCAGAAATGGCAGAAAAACAACCTAAAATGCAGGAGAAAAGCTGATACTCAAATGCAGAATTGATACGCAAGCAATGAAGTGTAAAACTAACTAAAATTAAATCTGATTGTTCATTAAACAAACTCCCTAACTACTTAACTTGAAGAATTGAAACCTAATTACAGTAGAAATTATTCAGAAAAGAAATCTAAAGCATTCTGATACAAAATTCAGACTGAAATAAATTGCTGAAATCGAAATCACAGCTAATTAACAGAAATTCACTATGAAAACTATCATCAATCCTGTCTCTTAGCTCAAGATCTCCTTGCCATCACACAAGGGTGAGCCTCGAACCCGTAAGCTCCACAAATCACTGGGAAAACTCAATCTGTGATCAAATCCATCTCAGCTCTGTTCTTGGGGAAAGTTGGAGCTGGAAACTTCACGGATTGATCTCCCTAATGACCTAGAACCTGCTCTAAGATCGGAATTGACGTGGTCACGCCTTCCACTGAAGAAAATTCCTGAAGAACATGAAGAACAGTGGAAGAAAACGCAAAAGGATGAGCTGCGGTGAAGAAGACGCGACAAGCTGCAATGGGGAGAAAATTTGATTAAATACTTTGAATCCAACGGCTGAGATTGCTTTGGATGAATCCAACGGTCGGAACTGCTCTGATCGAACCCAAAATTTGATGATGTTGATCAAGGGTCAGGATCTGCCTCGAGGTAGCTCGGATCTTCCAGATTTGCAATGGATGGCCTAGATCAACCTGATCTTTGAATGGACAGTCTAGAGCCCTCTGAGCTTGATCCAACGGTTGAATGATCTCTGATTTAGATGAAAATCTCAGATCTTGACCTGAGCGCTTGATCAGCCTTAACCCTAGCTCAGATCTAGCCATTTTTGAATCGGATGATCCAGGTTTGTCTGAATCTTGATCACTCGATCCGGGTCCACTTCTGACTCAAGTTTGACCCAGCATGCCCAAGGTCCATGATCCTTCCATGCCTACAAAAAGAGATCAAAAATTTAGTGGAAAAATAATTCAAATGTATCGAGATTTACAATTAAGTCCAAAATAGTAGTAATTTCTAGAACCTAAAATAAATACAAGATTAAGCAAGTAAAATATGAGTCAAACTTGGATTTTAGCAACTAAAATGATCAACAAAATGATACCTATCAACTCCCCCACACTTGAGCTTGAGCGTCTCGCGAAACTACTATGTATGTATCCCTTAGACTCTTTCCATGCATAATTAGAAGCAAATGAAAAGAAATTACCTAAGGTTGTCAATTCTCAAAAATCTAAGCTCTATGGATTAGTATCTCGTCCTTAAATCAACAACTTAGCCTTTTCATCCTTCATGATTCATTGAGATGAATTTAACTCACTTGCCTTTCAAGGGAAATTTTTGGTGGCTCTCTTCTTGAGTTCTAAATTTATGATGAAAGTGGAGCTCACTCGAACACACATGTTTTTTGCACTACCATAGGCTTGCTTGTTATCTACTCTCCACCATTATTCATGATTAGGATCCACATCTACAAAAACAAGTGAAAAATATAGAAAATGGTAAGAATGAAGTGGAAGCCAAGAAAATAAAAAAATTGATGAAGTGGGAGACTTGGTTGCTCAAAAATATTTCTAATGCACTTTGCTTCTCATTATAGTCCTCTAATGAAGTCAAAAGTGTGGTGAAGTCAAACTTGAACAATGCCTTTGATTTGGATGAATAAAACCCTATTGGTCTCAATGTGCCAATTTTGCCTTTTGCATGCCACTTGTTTCCTTTTCCTCTTTTCATCATATTTTTTTCTCTTCTTTCTTTCTCTCTAGAAAAGTCAGAATGTTAGTGATTAAGGTTGTAATTCGGATGAGAAAAATTCCACTAACTTCATGGTGCCGAAACTCCCTTGTGTGCCATTTTGTTTCTTCCTTCTCTTCTCTTTTTTTTTCTCACACTGCTTTCTCTTCTGTTAGGTTCAGCTGCTAACTTTCTATTTTTGGTCTCATTTTGTTCAGTCATGTCGTGCCCAACTCCTTATCAGCTCTAGCTCCAATTCCTAAATTGAAAAAGATTCACACTTCCATGAGCTTACCAAAAAGTGCATCTACTATTCCCTTAGTTTCCAACTCTTGTTCTTTTTTTCTTCTGTATTTCTATTTCAAATTCAGCTCAATGCAATCAATTTTCAGACCCTGCAATTCTCTGATTTCTTCCCAGCAACTACACTTTTAATCCTAGCATCAAATAGTAGTGGAGAATTCAAATGACCCAAATAAGGAAATTGCTTCACAATTTTTCTTCAAATTGTTTTCTTTTTTTTTTCTGCTCTCACTGTTTCGATCTAAAATTCCAAATAGCCACATTTTCTATCTTGATCAGTAGTGGACATACTCACTTCAGCTACTTGCATATGCATAAGATTCATAAAAATGATACTCTACTCTCCCTTGTGTGCCATTTTCACCTTGGCACAGATTTTTTCCTTTCTTCTTCATCTGAATTCACTTGGCACAGAATTTCTACATTGGTTTCAAGTTAACACAGCTGCAATTCATCCTCTAGTAGAGTGGCCGAACAGCTTCAGAAATTTTCTTTTCTTTTGGCACAAATTTTTGCTTTGCATGCCATATTCTTTCTTCATTGCAGAATTTTCTTCATAAATGCTTCACTTGATTTCGGCACTGCATCACTGATTTCCAAAACCCAAATTTCAGTTTGAGATGGATACTAAATTGTGCCCATTGCAATCCAGTGATACCGAAATAATTTGTTCTTCTTTGAATTCTTTGCTTTTGGATTCCATCTCTTGACCACTTCTTTTCCACCGTGGCTCAGATTTTTCTTTTGAAATGGCACATATTTTTCTTTGTTTGTGTGCCATTTTTTTCCAAAATTTTCCATTTCTTGCCACTTGAATCTTCAAAGTATAATACGGAATCTAGATCTCCAATTGCTTCCATCTCTCTCGCTCATTCTTGACACCAAACTCAACTCACTTGGCACCTTTTTGAGTCAACCTCACAAAAAAAAAATTTCTCTTTGAAATGAAATACATCCTTGCTACAAAATGATTCCAAAACACTAACCACCTCCCCCACACTTGATCTTTTGTCCGTCTCGGGCAAAGTAGTATTAAGAAACATCCCAAACAAATAAGTCCATAGAAAAGTGTGGTTAAGAGTAGGAAATAAGGAAAGAAAAATGGAATAAACATGATTATTGCCAAAAATTGATATGGAAAGGTAAACAATTTGATTAGCCTCTATAGATGTGATCCAATCATTGAAATATGGTTTCGAAAGAACCTAAGCAAGTTCTAGAGTATAATCACATATGTGTGTCATAAAATAAGGCTAATTCTCACTAGATGCAAATGATTCATCTCAAGTCATCAATTAAGAATCTAAAGCCAAGTAGTACTCAAGCATCCAAGAATTCATCCATTAGCTCAAACCTTAAGTTTTAACAACCAAATTTAATTTATTTTGAAGAGACTCTAAAATGATATGAAGACAACCTAGAGGGATACATTTATTCCTACTCATTAAGAAAATTTGCCAAAAGAAATAACATGGTATTTACAATGTCTATTTATTCATTCTACTCTACTAACTCATTTATTAGCAAGAACTCATTTTAAAAGAAGATTCTACTTCTAGAAAACATAAAAATGAAGGAAAATGCAAGAAAGAACAAACTCCCCTTTATTTCTGGCGGTCGGAGTCTATCATGAAATAACCTCCATCGTGGCAGTGGAGGAGTATGGGTAGCTGAGAGAGTTTCCTTCCTTTGTTCAATTTTATGGTGCATTACTCCCCCACACTTAAACTTTACAGCAAGATGTTCAGGTGGCCGAAGGTGATTTAGGTACAAGAGCCATTTAAGAGGTAGAGTGCTTCAAATTAAAGTAAGATCATCTCCTCCCTCTTGATTCTTTTTGGAAAACCTTCCAGGAGGTTGAAGACTGTTTAGATGGAGTACCCACTCAAGAAGTCTTTGGGACTCTGCAAAACCTTGTAATATCTCTCTCATGCGTGCAGGGTAAGAAAGAAATGAAACAATATCAGTCTCTATATAAAATATATCCAAAAATGCATCACATCCAATAAAATCAATCTTTGGTACCTCAATGAGTTTTCCACAATTAATATCCACCATGGAGATATCAAGCAATGCATTACAACCAATGAAATCAATTTTCTGTACCTCACCCTTTAAAAATTTTTCAACATTAATTTCAGCATAATATATATCAAGAATATCATCGCAATGAATAAAATCAAATCTGGGTGCCTCTATAGAATTTTCATAATTATTTTTCATAAAAGATGTATCTAGACATGCTTCACATGCAATTCTAGACACCTCCCTGAAATTTTCTAAAGGAAAAGGAGAAATACTTACCTGATCGCGCTGAAAATTACCTGGAGGTTCTACAAGAATAGATGTATCCATAGCTTCCTCCTGGTCAAGTACGGGTTCCATCTCAAGCTCAAGTTCTAGTGGACACTCAATTGGAACAGGTGATCCTTAGGTTCTTGCTTCCACCATGCAAGACCCTACACTTTCTGGCCTATCTTCTGAATCTTCTGAAGTCTCAGTCAATGATGGTGGTCCCTGGGGCTCTGTGCAATCCGCTACACCTATAGAATCATCTTCCGTGCATGCTTCCTTAGTAATATCTGCAACAACCTTATTAGAAAAATTAGGACTATCAATAGCAATATCATCACAAAATAAAAGATAAGAAGAGTCCTGTAAAGGTTCAGTTTCGAATTCAAGGCTGTCACGTGCTTTTCCATCCATCTCCTCTAATGCCTTCACAACTGATGCATCCTCAGCATTCCCTGAAATCAAATCTCCTCCCACTATGTCAAATGCAACATCATCAGCAATTAACTGCGCCTCAACAGTCTCATCTGGGGTGTCCATGCTTATAATAGAGTGATCTCCCCTAGGGTCCTTCATGTCATCAAAAATACAAAACTGGACTACTGTGTCCCCCACTTCCATCGAGAGTGTGCCAGCATAAACATCAATTTTTATTCTGGCAGTCTTCAAAAAAGGCCTCCCTAGGATAAGTGGGGATCTATGTGCAAGATATTCTCCTTCCATGTCTAGAATGTAGAAGTCTGCAGGGATAATCAACTCTTTTACTTTTACCAAAACATCTTCAATAACTCCTGCTGGATGAGTCTGGCTTCTGTCACCTAACTGAATTACCACTCCAGTGGACTGTAGAGGGCCAATGCCAAGCATCTGGAAGACTGATCTGGGCATTACATTGATAGAGGCTCCCAAGTCTAACATAGCGTCATGAAAAATAGTCCTTCCTATCTCACATGATAAAGTAAAAACTCCAGGGTCTTCACACTTTTGAGGTATGGTATGGATGAGTGATGAAACATTCTTCCCCAAGCTGACCAACTCATTCTCCTTAAGCTTCTTCTTGTGAGCACATAAATCTTTCAGAAATTTTACATACTTAGGAATCTGTTTAATCATGGTCAACAGGGGTACATTAACCTATACTTTGCTAAACAATTTTACCAGCTCATTATATTCTTTGGCTTTCTCCTCCTCCACTTGTCTTTTGGCTTGAGTTTTTCGCTGTGGGAAGTGCAAGGGCACCCTCATTTCTTCCTCTTGAACCGAATTTGGAGGGGCTGAATTGTGAGCTGCTGTCCCATTTGTTGTAGCTGCTGTGAAGTCGGTTTCAGGGTTGATTTGTGCCTCGTTTTCCACCAAAATTACATGATTTCTTGATGAAGGAGTTGAGCACGGACTAGGGGTGGAACCAACTGATTTTGAAGTGGTTTCGGGGCTGATCGGTGCTGAAATTGTAGGTGCCGCCTTATGTTGGTGCAAGTTGCATCAATGATATTCCTCTTTAAGTGTTTTAATGTTGACAATTCACTTAAGTCAGTGATATATTGAGCAGACAAAGGGGAGTAAGAGAGAAGTAAACTAAGCTGAAGAAAAGTCCTAGATGATCTAGGCATCGAAACCCTAAGACCTAGCGAAGGATTGCTAGGCACCAGGCGAAGGACCGCTTGGTAACAAAGTCCTACCGAAGGGCTGCTAGGCACCTGGCGAAGGACCGCTGGGGAATGAAGTCTTGGTCCGAGGGACTGAGCAACATAGCTGAGTGATGACTAAGGACAGGAGTAGAGACGGGTCAGGGTTCGAGCATCTCGAGATCCGGAGTAATCGGAAGCTAAGTAAAAGTCCACCCGAAGGGCTGGGTGGCAACCGTCTCCTGAAAGGAGTAGGTGAAGGGCGAGTTCTCGGGGATAGGAACTCGTGCCGGTTCGACCTAGGGTTTCATGCAAATCCAAAGTCAAAACCAAGTCTTTAAGGCTAACATTATATGTATCTATGCTTTGTGTTTGTATATCTTGCAGGTATCAAGAACCGGAGACAAAGCAGGTAAACTAGGTAAAAAACATGGTTTGCAGGCTTTAAGGGGGGCGCCCCCAGCAAGGGGGGTGCCCGCATGCAACCAGGGCACCCCCAACAGTGGGAGTGCCCCCATGCAACCAGGGCACCCCCAACAGTGGGGGCACCCCCAGACAGTAATACAGAGGCAGAAAAGGTGAAGCAGGCAGAACAGGTGTCAACCGGGGCGCCCAGAGCGTCCGGGGTGCCCGGATTCGTAGCTGTTTTGCTGTTTCGAAGTCAAAACACAGGATAAGCCCTCACGGGGGCGCCCGGAGCGTCCGGGGCGCCCGGAGCGTCCGGGGCGCCCTGGTCAATGATCTTATCACCAGTGGCGAGGTAGGCGCAAGGATAAGGTTTGACCGAGTCTTCCGGGGCGCCCCCAGGAGGCCTATATAAGGGGCTTCGACCCCTCTGCTTCAGACATGACTTCCAAGTACTGTTCTGATCATTCTAACTGTCAACAACGCGCTAAAGACGAGGCTCTATGACCGGGAGGCTCCAGGAGGAAGTGTGCGGCACTTCGGAGGTCCAGATCGGCCGAGTTTCATATTCGTGTTCGGTTTGATTTTTCTTGTTCCGTACTTTATCTTTCAATATCTTTTTTATTGTAATTGTAAACTATAAGACGGGTTTTCTCCGCATCCAGATATTCCAAAAAGGAGACCAATAGTAGACTCACGCCGAGTACATAGGCCTTGGACGTACTGACTCAGGGGGGTCAGGAACCAAGTAAATAAATCCCGCGTGTCATTGTCCTTTGCTTTGTTTTTCGTTCCATTTATTCTCCGCTGCGCTACTAATATTCTAAGTCCAGAACGAAAGTTTTACGAAGAATTCCGAAAGAGTTTTCATGATCGATATTCACCCCCCCCCTCTATCGACGGCACCGACCCTACAATTGGTATCAGAGCCGTGCCGCTCTTCACCGGACTAACCGCCGACGGAGCAATGACGCCAGGAGTTGAGGGGGAGCCCAGGGGTGAATCAGGTACATTTTTTTTAATGTCTAATTTTAAATTGCATATTATTTGTTTCACATGCAGGGAGAGAGGGCACTATAAAAATCAGTGCCCTACTCATAAAAATCGTTCATCACCGGCGGCAAAAGGGGCACCAGCGCCAGGAGTCCGGAGAGATAAAAGCCATATCAGATGCTTCAAGTGCGAAAAATTCGGACACTACAAAAAATGTCCGGCAAAGGTACAAAAAATTTATGTTCCAAAAATTTTACAAGTTCCTGTACTGCCATGTGATAAAGTAGTTAATTCTTCTGATAAAATAGATTTACTGCATAATAAAATTAACTTTTTGCATGTTAAATTACAAAACGTGAATATGACCATAATATCAAAAATTAATTGTTTAATTCAGAATATCAATTCAGAAATTAATAAAATTAATCCTGATAATTTTTCTGATAAAATTAGTTCTGATAATTTTAATTCGGACAAAATAAATCCTAAGGATAATTTCGAATTCAAATTTGAAAATTCTAAGGATAATTCCGAATTCAAATTTGAAAATCCTAAGGATAAATCCGAATTCAAATTTGAATATCTTAAGGATAATTCAGAAATTAATTCTGAAAACCTCAAGATTAATTCAGAGATTAATTCTGAAAATCTTAAAGATAATCTAGAGATTAATGTTGAAAATATTGAAAATATATTTGAGGATAATTTTGATGACAAAATTCTCCTAGATAATAATGTAATTATAGATAATATTAAAGATTATTACAAAACCTTAATTAGTGGCCCAAATTACTCCACCTAAATAAAAATTACAAAAATTCAAATAAATCAAAATTATTAGAAAAACTTGAAAAGAAAGATAAAAATGAAGAAGAAAATTTTGAAATAATGAAAATGTCACGCCCCGAGACCCAGGAGCCGCTGTGCCAATAGAAAATCGGACAGCACCTCCCCTGTCCGGCGGACAATTTACACATACACACAGATAATATAACACACACGATATATATATTTGCACAACCACGCAGTTTTAAGGGCCTCAGGCCTCCAATCCACACATATATAACTGCATAAATGACTATACGTCGTAAATCCAAAATCCGAACTCACCTGAGCTGCCGGGGGGCAGGAACAAAACCGAAATCCCACGAAGTCCAACATAGGACTCAAAAATACAATACCATCGAATAAAACATGAATACATGTTCGAAACATGGCAACGGAAGCAAAGTATATAACATAGGGTCCATAAGCAAAACAACGTAAAATAAAACCAAGCACAGCTCCTCTGGAGCTGGGGACTGGCTACTAGGGATCTCCTGGCGGCATCAACCTGAAATAAAATGTATGGCAACGGGGTGAGTCCATAGCTCAGCGAATACCCAACAGATATGCATAGAAAGTTATACCACAATAAGAGTTCCGCTAATACATTCTCATATCAACACTAGGGAAATACTGGTACTGAAAATACTGAGGTAGATACATACCAGAAACCATCTAACCTGAAAAAGAGGGTAATAAGTACCAAGGGAATATCAATAGACATATAATCACAGATAACAAGTCTCCAGAATATGCATGTCAAATAAGTGCAGCAATCAAGTGCAGCAAACAATGCACGATGCAAAATATGCACATGGTGCAATGCCATGGTCACCCCCTAACTCCAGTCAAGCCACCAAGACAGGCGATACTGTATCGGCCGAGTGGGTAGAGCCGTGACACTGTCAGCACTCTGCCATCACTGCTCCTGAGTGACCGAGTGGACAGGATGTTGGTGGAGCTATCGCTCCGCCCCATGTATATATGGGGGAGATATCTCTCTCATCTTCTCTGGTCTATGGGTAGAGAAGGGATCCCTGCTTGCTACCACGCTCCGAAACCACTACCCCTGAGCGGACGAACGGAGCAATACAGAGCGAATGCACACACCCAGCGGTATCTACTAACCCATGAGTGGCCGTGTGTGCATATCATGTGCCGGAAGACGATTAGGTTCAACCACAAGGGAGTCGCTGATCGCCGGCATGCAACAATGCAAGGATGGTGTATGATAGATACACATACCTCCCTTACCAAGTCCTCAGTATACTAAGTCTCAGTCTGAGATCCTATAACAGGAAATACAAGTAACCTACAAGGTATACTGACTGGAAACTATAGATCCCTCAAGGTCAAAGGCAGGAGATACAACACGATCTCTAAGCAGACATATAGATATGACAATACCTGAGACTGTAGGGAACTACAACATAATAACTCAGGGGTAAACCACATGTATCCAGAACAGGCATAATAACTCAGGGATAAACAACAAGTATCCAGAACAGGTATAATAACTCAGGGATAAACAATAAGTATCCAGAACAGGTATAATAACTCAGGGATAAACAACAAGTATCCAGAACAGGTATAATAACTCAGGGATAAACAACAAGTATCCAGAACAGGTATAATAACTCAAGGATAAACAACAAGTATCCAGAACAGGTATAATAAACAGGGATAGCGTATGATCTTACTGCTATCTATAACAGTCTTAGCATAAACAAATGACAATATCATAAGAGATAAGTCACAGGGTACCCGCCTCCAAGAGTGGAAATCCGTATCACACGCGATAGAACCACCCGTCGATAATAAGCCAATCAAGCTCCTGTATCAAGGATTTATTTAATTAGCTATTATACAAATGATAGCTAGCTAATTAATCCCTAAACTAATCCAGGGTTAACCTAATCATTTCCTTTCCATTTAATTAATCACCATTAAATAAGTAGCCCCTAATTATCTCACAATGTATCCGAATATTCTGATCAAGATACAATATATCCCATAACACTAGCAACTAGATCAACAAGAGCAAGCCCAAACCACAATTCAAACCATACACTAATTCCTTCATACTAATCAACCTCAATCCAACATGAGAATCCTTCTATTATAAAACTGATCTCTACCTCCACATAACATCACATGGCAGCATTCGAATAATACAAGGTTAGGGAAGTCAAACCAATACCAAATTATTTTCCCAATCAGAACCATACAAACATATCCATAATGATTTAACTCATAACATCATATCCCACCTTACAATTCCGGAACAATAGACTATGGTAGTGAAATCAAATATGAGCAAAGAACATCAAATCTCCATGACACAGATCAACATTGTGAGAAAGAATTCATTAATTGATTCATAACTCAGCTAATACATTTCATTCACTAAGTTAGAGTTAAGTCCACTTTAACCCTAATTAAGTCCATCTGGATAGGTTTAGCCCAACACCAAGATCTAATCCTCCTAAATTAATCTTAATTAATTGAATATCATTTAATTAATCATCCCAAGATTAGATTAGGTCTAACCCCAATCTTCATTAATCAATCAAATACATAAATCACATGATTAACCAGATTATTTATCTAATTAATCCACACACCCAATTAACCTATTGTTTCAATTTGAAATCCATTCCTGAGACAAATTGATCTACACGAGTCTCCTCCAATACTAAAAATAATTCTTCTTTTTGTTTTTTTTTCTTCCGAAACAGGACTATGAATCTAAGAGAGATTTATTCATCCATCCATGTGTGAAGAGTTCAAAACGAGATTGCTCTTACCAGAGATAGCCATGCACACCAAATCCCCTCTGTTGTTATCGGATCATCGCCTGCACAAGCCCTCTTCCTCAATGACTCCTTTCCTGCCTCTGTGTGGCTACCAGGGTCAGCGACGAGCCGGGGAAACGACCGGGAGGAAGTGGAGGGAAAGAGGTCGACGACTCTAGTGGAGGCGGCACCGGCGATCGGCGAGACTGGAGACGTCAAGCGTCGACAAATCTGAGAGTGAGGGAAGCGACACTTAGGGCTTCGCGTGAAGGAAAGGCGTCGGTGTTTCCCTCGCCTACGGTGAATAAGGGGAATAGGCATCGAGTCGCGTGCTTGGCCTGTGGTGCTCCTCCTGTGCTGGCGACGCCGCGATCGCGAGGGGGGCGAGGGAAGAGCGGCGACGCATTGAGAATTAGGGCTCGGGTGGGAATGAAAAGGAGGAATTCATATATATATATATATATATATATATATATTATATATATATATATATATATATATATATATATATATATATATAAAAAGGAAAATTAATCTTTTCCTCAATTAACTCGTGATTAATCCATCTCGCGCTTATTTATTTCCATAAATAAATTCTAAAATTTCCAAAAAAAATCATTCTAAAATTTCTATATATATATATATATATATATATATATATATATATATATATATATATATATTCACCATATTTTACATTCTCCCCCACTAATAAAAATTTGGTCCCCAAATTTCACCATTCCTCATACGGTACATACTAACAGCTAAACATGTTTGTACTCATCATAAGTAATCACTTTGTCTGATACCCTAAGGTTACATTACTATGGGGCAACTGGAGTTATCAATCCAGAGATTATCATCCGATAACCAAGTACACCAGTACAACCATTCAATCATCACAACTGTCTAGGACACTCAATCCTATGATTACTCACGCCAAGTCTATACTTCGATCCTCAAATGTAAAACGTGATAATCCATGAGTATCACCTAGTATCTCCAAGTCAATAACATCCTCCAACATATCACAAGCCATATATATTTATATATATATCCTTCAATAAACCATCAAAAGATATCATATAATTTAAAGATTGTTCCAATATGTCGTACCATATGCTGCTATCAATAACAGACTTCCTAAACAATCAACCACCGAAAGATCATTTATCCACCCGATGATCCATGTTCACTAATAGAATCCTCAAAGCACAACACATCATAGAGATTCGTCAATCTCGATCCACCTTTCAACACCAACGAGAAAGTCCATGGTGGTAACAACCTCATGATCCTATGAACTAATAAATCCACGATGGGGGTATAATAACTGAAATTCAGTGGACATCTTTGACCTCTTGATTAATGTCCAATATCTCACCGACAGGTAAGATATAGCTAACTCCACATTCTCCGCACCCTAACGGGTCATACATCCCGATGCTCCATCGAGATTATCCAACCATACACACCCAATCTATGAGTCAAGATCCCTCATAGAATAGCGTAGCAACTAGCGAGTCACACCGATCGTTGACTCGTAATCCAATACAGTCCAATTCCTCCACTCTATGGTCAAAGCCCTCTAAGGTCCTACTCCATAACAAGGAGATAGAGACATGCTAACTCTCAGGAGTATCTCAACATACTCATAAAGCAATTCCTTTATTTTCCCAATGGGTCGTCCTCGATATCATCTAACCAAAGGTGGTCTAGTTTTATAAGTGATTTGCCTCCACGCAAATCATAAGTCTGTAGGTACCTTTTTAGTTATTCAACCAAGTACAAGTGATCTATGGTCAAAATCCCCAAGGAATAGATTGTATCAATCCTCTACTAATCATAATAATATGAAGCCACTGCTACCCTATTGCATCAATGCAGATCATGTACTCAAAACATGACATCTAGCTTATCTGTCCAGATATACGCAACATAAGAAAACTTGTAGCTCCATGAGCTACTGTGAATTGATCCAATAACATGAGAGAAATTCTAACTATACATAAATATACAGGAATAACAACCTGATCCAATGACATGAAAGAATTTCTAACCATACCTAAATATACAGGAATGGTAGCATGATCCGATAACACGAGATAATTTCTAAATCATACCTAGATATACAGGTATAGTAACATGATCCAATAACATGTGAGAATTTCTAAATCATACCTAAATATACAAGTATAGTAACATGATCTAATCATACCTAAATATACAGATATAGTAACATGATCCAATAACATGTGCGAATTTCTAAATCATACTTAAATATACAGGTATAGTAACATGATCCAATGACTTATGAGAATTCCTAATCCTACCTAACCAGGATAAGGGCTACAAGAGATGAGAAGAAATACCTGTCGCCTGAAGAAGTCCCATCGCCAAGTCCCAGACAACCACATCGAGAAAACTACTCCGAACAAATCCGGAAAGACTCGTAAAACAAGTAGACACCGTAAATCCACAAGTCCCGAAGGTATCCGAAAACCTGAGCTCTGATACCAAAATAAATTGGTATCAGATAAACACCGAAAAATCCGAAACCACGTAAGCATCGAAACCTATGCTCTGATACCAAAATAAATTGTCACGCCCCGAGACGCAGGAGCCGCTGTGCCAATAGAAAATCGGACAGCACCTCTCCTGTCCGGCGGACAATTTACACATACACACAGATAATATAACACACACGATATATATATTTGCACAACCACGCAGTTTTAAGGGCCTCAGGCCTCCAATCCACACATATATAACTGCATAAATGACTATACGTTGTAAATCCAAAATCCGAACTCACCTGAGCTGCCGGGGGGCAGGAACAAAGCCGAAATCCCACGAAGTCCAACATAGGACTCAAAAATATAATACCATCGAATAAAACATGAATACATGTTCGAAACATGGCAACGGAAGCAAAGTATATAACATAGGGTCCATAACCAAAACAACGTAAAATAAAACCAAGCAGAACTCCTCTGGAGATGGGGACTGGGTGCTAGGGATCTCCTGGCGGCATCAACCTGAAATAAAATGTATGGCAACGGGGTGAGTCCATAGCTCAGCGAATACCGAACAGATATGCATAGAAAGTTATGCCACAATAAGTGTTCCGCTAATACAGTCTCATATCAACACTAGGGAAATACTGGTACTGAAAATACTGAGGTAGATACATACCAGAAACCATCTAACCTGAAAAAGAGGGTAATAAGTACCAAGGGAATATCAATAGACATATAATCTCAGATAACAAGTCTCCAGAATATGCATGTCAAATAAGTGCAGCAATCAAGTGCAGCAAACAATGCACGATGCAAAATATGCACATGGTGCAATGCCATGGTCACCCCCTAACTCCAGTCAAGCCACCGAGACAGGCGATACTGTGTCGTCCGAGTGGGTAGAGCCGTGACACTGTCAGCACTCTGCCATCACTGCTCCTGAGTGACCGAGTGGACAGGATGCTGGTGGAGCTATCGCTCCGCCCAATGTATATATGGGGGAGATATCTCTCTTATCTTCTCTGGTCTATGGGTAGAGAAGGGATCCCTGCTGCTACCACACTCCGAAACCACTACCCCTGAGCGGACGAACGGAGCAATACAGAGCAAATGCACACACCCAGCGGTATCCACTAACCCATGAGTGGCCGTGTGTGCATATCATGTGCCGGAAGACGATTAGGCTCAACCACAAGGGAGTCGCTGATCGTCGGCATGCAACAATGCAAGGATGGTGTATGATAGATACACATACCTCCCTTACCAAGTCCTCAGTATACTAAGTCTCAGTCTGAGATCCTATAATAGGAAATACAGGTAACCTACAAGGTATACTGACTGGAAACTATAGATCCCTCAAGGTCAAAGGCAGGAGATACAACACGATCTCTAAGCAGACATATAGATATGACAATACCTGAGACTGTAGGGAACTACAACATAATAACTCAGGGGTAAACCACATGTATCCAGAACAGGCATAATAACTCAGGGATAAACAACAAGTATCCAGAACAGGTATAATAACTCAGGGATAAACAACAAGTATCCAGAACAGGTATAATAACTCAGGGATAAACAACAAGTATCCAGAACAGGTATAATAACTCAGGGATAAACAACAAGTATCCAGAACAGGTATAATAACTCAGAGATAAACAACAAGTATCCAGAACTGGTATAATAACTCAGGGATAAACAACAAGTATCCAGAACAGGTATAATAAACAGGGATAGCGTATTATCTTACTGCTATCTATAACAGTCTATGCATAAACAAATGACAATATCATAAGAGATAAGTCAAAGGGTACCCGCCTCCAAGAGTGGAAATCCGTATCACACGCGATAGAACCACCCGCCGATAATAAGCCAATCAAGCTCCTGTATCAAGGATTTATTTAATTAGCTATTATACAAATGATAGCTAGCTAATTAATCCCTAAACTAATCCAGGGTTAACCTAATCATTCCCTTTCCATTTAATTAATCACCATTAAATAAGTAGCCCCTAATTATCTCACAATGTATCCGAATATTCTGATCCAGATACAATATATCCTATAGCACTAGCAACTAGATCAACAAGAGCAAGCCCAAACCACAATTCAAACCATACACTAATTCCTTCATACTAATCAACCTCAATCCAACATGAGAATCCTTCTATTATAAAACTGATCTCTACCTCCACATAACATCACATGGCAGCATTCGAATAATACAAGGTTAGGGAAGTCAAACCAATACCAATTTATTTTCCCAATCAGAACCATACAAACATATCCATAATGATTTAACTCATAACATCATATCCCACCTTACAATTCCGGAACAATAGACTATGGTAGTGAAATCAAATATGAGCAAAGAACATCAAATCTCCATGACACAGATCAACATTGTGAGAAAGAATTCATTAATTGATTCATAACTTAGCTAATACATTTCATTCACTAAGTTAGAGTTAAGTCCACTTTAACCCTAATTAAGTCCATCTGGATAGGTTTAGCCCAACACCAAGATCTAATCCTCCTAAATTAATCTTAATTAATTAAATATCATTTAATTAATCATCCCAAGATTAGATTAGGTCTAACCCCAATCTTCATTAATCAATCAAATACATAAATCACATGATTAACCAGATTTTTATCTAATTAATCCACACACCCAATTAACCTATTGTTTCAATTTGAAATCCATTCCTGAGACAAATCGATCTACACGAGTCTCCTCCAATACTAAAAATAATTCTTCTTTTTGTTTTTTTTTCTTCCGAAACAGGACTATGAATCTAAGAGAGATTTATTCATCCATCCATGTGTGAAGAGTTCAAAACGAGATTGCTCTTACCAGAGATAACCATGCACACCAAATCCCCTCTGTTGTTATCGGATCATCGCCTGCACAAGCCCTCTTCCTCAATGACTCCTTTCCTGCCTCTGTGTGGCTACCAGGGTCGGCGACGAGCCGGGGAAACGACCGGGAGGAAGAGGAGGGAAAGAGGTCGACGACTCTAGTGGAGGCGGCACCGGCGATCGGCGAGACTGGAGACGTCAAGCGTCGACAAATTTGAGAGTGAGGGAAGCGACACTTAGGGCTTCGCGTGAAGGAAAGGCGTCGGTGTTTCCCTCGCCTACGGTGAATAAGGGGAAGAGGCATCGAGTCGCGTGCTCGGCCGGTGGTGCTCCCCCTGTGCCGGCGACGCCGCGATCGCGAGGGGGCGAGGGAAGAGCGGCGGCGCATTGAGAATTAGGGCTCGGGTGGGAATGAAAAGGAGGAATTCATATATATATATATATATATATATATATATATAAAGGAAAAATTAATCTTTTCCTCAATTAACTCGTGATTAATCCATCTCGCGCTTATTTATTTCCATAAATAAATTCTAAAATTTCCAAAAAAAATCATTCTAAAATTTCTATATATATATATATATATTCACCATATTTTACAGAAAATGATGAATTTAAATCCATAATTATTAATTAATCATTATAATCTTAATTTAATCCTAATTAAATTCAAATTAAATCTTAATTTAATCCTAATTAAATTTGAATTAAATCTTAATTTAATTCTAATTAAATTTGAATTAAATCTTAATTTAATCCTAATTAAATTCGAATTAAATCTTAATTTAATCCTAATTAAATGTTAATTTAATTCTAATTAAATTCGAATTAAATCTTAATTTAATCCTAATTAAATTCGAATTAAATCTTAATTTAATCCTAATTAAATCTTAATTTAATTCTAATTAAAATTGAATTAAATCTTAATTTAATCCTAATTAAATTAAATTAAATTAAATTAAATTAAATTCAAATTAAATTAAATTCAAATTAAATTAAATTCAAATTAAAATTAAATTCACATTAAATTAAATTAAATTCAAAATAAATTAAATTAAATTAAATTAAATTCAAAATAAATTAAATTAAATTCAAATTAAATTAAATTCAAATTAAATTAAATTCACATTAAATTAAATTCAAATTAAATTAAATTAAATTTAAATTAACTTAAATTAAATTCATATTAAATTAAATTAAATTCAAATCAATTTAATTCAAATAAAGCTAATTAATTCAAACTTCAATTAACTCAACTTCAAATCTTAAATAACTTAAACTCAAACTAAAATAAAATTTTACGCAAACTGTAACAATTAAAATTAATAACATTAAATATGTCAAAGTGGGTTGGCATATTCGCGGGTTCACACGACATGTATCAAATCGGGAATTTGATACATTTTTAGAAACTTAAATAAAATGCTTTGGTCTTGTTTGACTCATGCATAATTGCCATGTCATGCATCTGCTATTTTCTTATGACATGTCATACATATTTAAATTTTATGCATATATTAGAATGGCTATAGGAAAAGGAATAATTGAAACTTGATTAACCTAGTATTGGGTGGCGGTGAGATGATAGTACGTTATGAAAGCCAATTCTAATAAGGTCAAGTATACTTGGTCTCTTTAGACTGGTGAAACTAGCCGAAGCTACCGATCCAAGATCCAAACTAGTTAGACCAGAATTTTTCAAAAAGTAATTTTGAAAATGAAATCTCATTAAAAGGCTTTGTCAAAGAAATGGTTGATGATCCAATAAGGCTACGACCAAAGAAGGCCCAGTGCCTCGCCAAGACCTGGAAGCCAATTTTTGAAATTCAAATTCAAGTTACTTCTTGTCAAATTCAAATCTAACACACGCTTCAATGAAATCTTAGAATTAAAATAAATTAAAGAAAAATGATTCAAGCATCTCACAATACACTTATAAGGCAATCATGCTTGTTGTATTGATACATCTAAAATGGGTGAGATGTTAAGGACTAATAAATTGAAAAATATTTTTCAAAACTATTTTTCAAAATTATTAGAATATTTTTCTAAAAATATATTTTCAAAATAGTGTTTCAACATAATAATGTTTTTATGGAATTCATGCTTGTCAGATTGAATATACATATTATACGTTTCTCAAAAATTATATCTTTTCAAAAAATTGTTTGACTCACGCAATTAGACACAAGCCTCTTAGGCCAATACTAAAGTTCCTTAAGGTACTTAGATAGAGTCAAACTAGTAGGGGGAGTGATTTTCATTTTTTTTGGCTTTCAAAAACTACACTATAAAAATTACTATTATTTGAAAATACCTTTCGAAAACTGAGCTTTAACTCGTTATCACTTGTGTTTTTCGAAAAAGGTTTATGTTGTAAAATTTATCTGTCTTGTTTGATTTTGATAAACCCTAAAGACACAGAGGAAGGTCCACTTCATAATCTACAAGGACTCCTAGGATGTGTCAACTTTAGGGGGAGTATAAATCAAACTTCTGAAATAATTTTGTTTAATTAATTGTTTTGAAATTATTAGATAATTTTTTTAATTTGAATCAACCCTTAAGACTTAGAGGAAGAGTACTTGTGGTCAACAAGCTTCCCAGGACTAGGTCAAGTTTAGGGGGAGATCAAATTAAAAGAATTATTGAATATTTTAAATATTTTCATATGCGGTATTTTCAAATCCTGTTGAAAACATAAGTATACTTTCAAAATAGTATCAATTCTAATATATATATATATATATACTATTATTTTCAAAAATTCATCTGGTTTTTTTGATCAATTTGAAATAATATCTTGAGTTTGGAAAATCTTCCAGGACACTTAGGAAAATGTCCTTGTAGTCAACAAGGTTTCCTATGATTGTGTCAGACTGAAAGATAAACCAAATCAAGTATTATGACTTTAAAAATTTATACATTTTTCAAAATATACTTACATCCTATTTTTTAAGTTATGTGAATTATGAAATTATTTTTATATTTACTTGAGTTTGAAAAATTTCCAGGACACTTAGGAAAATGTCCTTGTAGTCAACAAGGTTTCCTAGGATTGTGTCAGACTGGAAAAGAAACCAAGTCAAGTAAAATAGTATATTTTCAAAATGGATAATACTTTTCAAAATTTTTCAAAGTCTCATCTTTTTCAAAATATAGTTAGTGCTGGCAAAATATATATAATATTTTTTAGAAAAACTTACATTTTTTAAAATATCTTTCAAAACTGCTCAATCTATTCTCTCAAAAGTACTTGCATGCTGCAAAGATCATTTTTTCAAAATATTTGGTGCAAGTATTTTTTGGTTTTTTTTTATGTATGACAAAGGGGGAGAGGTGTGCTTAACTTAGGAAATTTTTTTTCCAGGATCAAAAATATATTTTCAAAACTAAGGTCATTTTTTGGTTGATCCCAAGGATAGTTAGCCCCTTCAACCAATCTAACTTAAGTTATTGTCAAACATCAAAAAGGGGGAGATTGTTGGTGCAAGTTGCATCAATGATGTTCCTCTTTAAGTGTTTTAATGTTTAACAATTCACTTAAGTCAGTGATATATTGAACAGACAAAGGGGAGTAAGAGAGAAGTAAACTAAGCTGAAGAAAAGTCCTAGTTGATCTAGGCATCGAAACCCTAAGACGTAGCGAAGGGCTGCTAGGTATCGTAACCTTAAGACCTAGTGAAGGGCTGCTAGGCACCTAGCGAAGGGCTGCTAGGTATCGTAACCCTAAGACCTAGCGAAGGGCTGCTAGGCACCTAGTGAAGGACTACTAGGCATAGAAGACCTAGCGAAGGATTGCTAGGCACCAGGCGAAGGACCGCTTGGTAACAAAGACCTAGCGAAGGGCTGCTAGGCACCTGGCGAAGGACCGCTGGGGAATGAAGTCTTGGTCCGAGGGACTGAGCAACATAGCTGAGCGATGACTAAGGACAGGAGTAGAGACGGGTCAGGGTTCGAGCGTCTCGAGATCCGGAGTAATCGGAAGCTAAGTAAAAGTCCACCCGAAGGGCTGGGTGGCAACCGTCTCCTGAAAGGAGTAGGTGAAGGGCGAGTTCTCGGGGATAGGAACTCGTGCCGGTTCGACCTAGGGTTTCATGCAAATCCAAAGTCAAAACCAAGTCTTTAAGGCTAACATTATATGTATCTATGCTTTGTGTTTGTATATCTTGCAGGTATCAAGAACCGGAGACAAAGCAGGTAAACTAGGTAAAAAACATGGTTTGCAGGCTTTAAGGGGGGCGCCCCCAGCAAGGGGGGTGCCCGCATGCAACCAGGGCACCCCCAATAGTGGGAGCGCCCCCATGCAACCAGGGCACCCCCAACAGTGGGGGCGCCCCCAGACAGTAATACAGAGGCAGAAAAGGTGAAGCAGGCAGAACAGGTGTCAACCGGGGCGCCCAGAGCGTCCGGGGTGCCCGGATTCGTAGCCCGGTTCGACCTAGGGTTTCCTGCAAATCGGAAGTCAGAACCAAGTCCTTAAGGCTAACATTATATGTATCTATGCTTTGTGTTTGTGTATCTTGCAGGTATCAAGAACCGGAGACAAAGCAGGTAAACTAGGTAAAAAACATGGTTTGCAGGCTTTAAGGGGGGCGCCCCCAGCAAGGGGGGCGTCCCCATGCAACCAGGGCGCCACCAACAGTGGGGCCGCCCCCAGACAGTACTACAGAGGCAAAAAAGGTGAAGCAGGCAGGACAGGTGTCAACCGGGGTGCCCGGAGCGTCCGGGACGCCCGGATTCGTAGCTGTTTTGCTGTTTCAAAGTCAGAACACAGGATAAGCCCTCAAGGGGGTGCCCAGAGCGTCCGGGGTGCCCTGGTCAATGATCTTATCACCTGCGGCGAGGTAGGCGCAAGGATAAGGTTTGACCGAGTCTTCCGGGGCGCCCCCAGCGTCCGGGGCGCCCCCAGGAGGCCTATATAAGGGGCTTCGACCCCTCTGCTTCAGACACGACTTCCAAGTACTGTTCTGATCATTCTGACCGTCAACAACGCGCTAAAGACGAGGCTCTATGATCGGGAGGCTCCAGGAGAAAGTGCGTGGCACTTCGGAGGTCCAGATCGGCCGAGTTTCATATTCGTGTTCGGTTTGCTTTTACTTGTTCCGTACTTTAACTTTCAATATCTTTTTGATTGTAATTGTAAACTGTAAGACGGCTTTTCTCCACCTCCGGAAATTCCGAAAAGGAGACCAACAGTGGACTCACGCCGAGTACATAGGCCTAGGACGTACTGACCCAGGGGGGTCGGGAACCAAGTAAATAAATCCCGCGTGTCATTGTCCTTTACTTTGTTTTTCGTTCCATTTATTCTCTGCTGCGCTACTAATATTCTAAGTCCAGAATGAAAGTTTTACGAAGAATTCCGAAAGAGTTTTCACGATCGATATTCACCCCCCCTCTATCGACGGCACCGGTCCTACACCTTATTTTCAGAAAAATCTGTTCATAGCGCTAACATTTCCCTTGGGATTGGGAATGACTTGAGAAGGTAGTTGGCTTAATCCTTGATCTTGACTTTGATTTATCCCACTTGCTAATTGTCCCATTTGCCTTCCGAGGTTTTGCATGGCGAGCTCATTCCTTTGTTGATATTGTAAAAGTTGTTGAAGCATCTCCTCCATTCTTTGTTGTTGTGCATTTCCTCCACTAGAGCTTCCATAGCCCCCTTGGTTAGCATAGGGCTTCGATGGACCTTGAAATGATGAAGGAGTCGGCTGAAATTGTTGAACTTTATGAGATCCTTGAAAATAGGGTTGTTGGGGCTGATAGGAGGGCTAAAATTGTTGTTGATAGGGCTGATAATTGGGCTGGAATGATGGTTGAACTTGCTGAGAATCATAGCCTTGAAAATTTTGATTTTGAAATGGAAATGGTTGCGGTGAAGGTTGAAACTGAGTGGGCTGAAATCCTTGATTTTGTGGCTGAGAATTTTGGTTGTAAAGCTGTGAGGGTTGTAAAGCTTGCTGGTTTTGAGGTTGGAATGTCTGAAATGCTTGAAAACCTTGCTGCCCTTGCTGCATTGGCTGGAATAGAGGCTAGCATTGCAGATTTTGGGGCTGGAATTGCTATGGTTGCTGGAGATTTTGTTGAGGCTGCTGGAATTGTTGTTGTTGTGGGTCTTGTTGGTGAAAGAATTCCCATATTTCAGATTTGGATGACCCCTCCAACCAGGGTTATAAGTAGAAGAATAGGGGTTATTCCGGGCTTGAAATTGTCCCCTAACCAATGCCGCTATCGTCTCATCTTGTTAAAGGTTGGGGCATGAATCTGAATTATGTTCTTGACTAGAACAAATGCCACATACCCTCGTCACTTGGTTTGATTGTGGAGGTGCCGAAAGATTTGGATTTTGACTTGCATTATTAAGACCCATTTGCTTAATCGCTGATGTGAGCTCTACCAATGCATTCATAATCTCCCTTTGTTCATTAGAAGCCACCTGGACTTCATTAACTCCTCTAGTAGATAATGCTCTGCTTCCAAACTGCTGAGAATTTTCTGCCATGTTCGAAATAAGCTCCCTAGCTTGATTTGGCGTTTTGTTGACTAGGGCTCCTCCAGCTGCAGCATCTATCATAATCCTATCCATCTGCAATAATCCCTCGTAGAAGTACTGAATGAGGAGCTGCTCACTAATCTGGTGCTGTGGGCAACTAGAACAAAGCTTGTTGAATCTCTCCCAGTAGTCATAGAGTGTCTCCCCCACCACTTGCTAAATACCACATATGCTTTTTTTGATGATTGCAGTTCTGGAGGCTGGGAAATATTTCTCTAGAAACGCCTTCTTCATGGAAATCCAGCTAGACACGTGCCCAGTAGGTAAGTAGTAGAACCAATCTTTTGCTGCTCCAGTCAGGGAAAAGGGAAAAGCCCTCAGCTTGATATCTTCCTCTGAAATACACTGAGGCTTCATAGTGGAGCATACAACGTGAAACTCATGTAGGTGTCTATTTGGATCTTCTCCAGATAATCCTTGAAACTTAGGTAGCAAGTGGATAAGTCCAGATCTGAGCTCAAAATCACCAGCCAGCTCTGGATAAGCAATGCTGGAATACTGAAATGTGTCATCTAGTGCTGCGAGTTCCTTCATAGTCTTCTGGTGGTCTGCCATGATACTGCCTGAATGAGTGGGAATAGTCTGAAGAGAAGGAATATCAATGGTCTTTGAAAGTATGCCTTGGATCCTCCTTGCTCTGAAAGTTCTCTCAATCTCAGGGTCAAATTCTTCAAGATCACCACCTGTAGACCTGGTCATAAAATCAAAAACAAATCACAGTAAAAGTATATAGAAAGATGAAACAAGTAAAATCAATCACAAGATATAGCAGTAAGCATAAAATAATGAATCAAGAAAGGTACGAAATAAGCACACATGCAAAAATCAAACAACTCAACTAGTAGCCTCCCCGACAACGACGCCAAAAATTTTGATGGCCCCGAACTAGGTGTCACAAATGTGGGTCTCAAAATTTAGATATGTGAAAAGCTGGAAACCCTTTTTGCTAGCAAAGATGAAAACGTAGTAAAGGGGCCACAGGTCGTATTTTTCCTAGGGCTAGTTGAGGTTGCTTGATTCGAGCTCGAGTTTATGTGTCGTTGATATTTTTGGGTTTCAAATAAAATCTGGGTTTTGGTTTCAAGTTGAAATGAAATCGCAATGAAAATAAAGGAACTTAACTAAATGAGCTAAAACAAAGTAAATGCAACTAAGGAACTCACCCAATGGAAAACCTAATTAACCAAGGCAACTTAACCGATCCTGTAAAACAAATCTGATTTTAAATTGCAAACCAAATGCTAAGCAAAAGAATTAAAACAAAGCTGAAATTTCCGGTGGATACTAATGCCGAAATTTAGACCAATTTGCAGAAATGAAGCTTGATAGTAATGCCAAAATGAGAATTGAATTCAGTAACGAGCTAGACCCGCAACAAACTGATTTCAAACTCTACAACACACTAAAGATTGCATTCCACTTGACACCAACACCTGCCAAAACTTGTCTTGATACAAAGTGCAGAAATTCAGCAAACTTGGCACGTAAACAAGGAAAACTGATGTGCTGAAAATGATGCTAAATGCAACACTATAAGCTAATGTAAAGCAAATGAAATTGAAGCAAACAGATCAAATGCAATTTCAGAAACAATTGAATGTAAAGCAACAATTCAGATTCCCAAACTGATGTGCAGAAATGTATCTAATGCAGCAATGAGATGCATGACTTAATAAATCGAATGCATGAATGCAGAAATGAAATGAGTGCTGAACTAACAAATGCAAGCTGAATTCTAGTCACTAATCTAAGGCTCAGATAAGATTAAGACGAGCTAATGATTACTTGACACAAAATTTAGAATCAATCAATAAACTTGCTGGATGAAATTTGATACGCAGGGAAGAAACCAGTTGATACGCAACTAATAAAACCAGTGTAGAAATTGAATTCAATCACTATGTAAATGAAACAAACTGCGAGATGAATTCAGAAGATTAAAACTGTTAGTGATATGAGAAAAGTGTCCTAAGGCAATCGCCTTATGATTGTAAACATTTATTTCAATAAATGATAATTCACTATTTGAGTATACATGTTTATGTATTTGATTGGGATCTTAAACTCATCTACTGAATGTCCACCATACAGTTCACAGCATAAGAGAATTTGTGATGGGATCACAACTAGTGATTATCTATAAATGTGCAAATGTGAAGTGTTGGAAATATCCCTAGTCGATGAATTGATAAATACGGACATTATCAGTTCTGTTGAGACTAGCATGGGTTATTCTCTATTCAGCTGATTCTCACTGGCTGGTGACATTGGGATGTCCGGAGATAAACATGGATGCTAGTTAAGGGAACTAGTTCATTGGAGTGACTAGCTGTAAGACTTCATATGGGAATCTACATGTAGATATGTCAATGAAGATCTTACTGCGGCTTAAGTGCGATGTTCCTTTGACTTGCAGTGTTCAAGTCATCTTGGTCATAGAGACTTATACTTTGACATCTTAAGCAAGCATCTCCAAGGAGGTGTGGACCCAGGATGATCGGGTATAAGCCGAAGTGCCCGAAGATGTTTGAACAACCTACAAAGGATTCACCACTCCTTGCGAGGAGATGTATACCCAGGCCTATTGTCGGATTGTTACTCAAAGCCTCTGGCCAGAGCATATCATGTTTAGAGTGAGAGTCTCTAAAATACATGAGAGTAATTAGAAATCCAAAGGACGAGTAAGACATTACTTGGGCTAGGCGTGACGTAGTCAGCCTAGTGGGGACTGACACCATTGACCGTGTCCTGAACCAAGTGGGTATAAGGTGGTGAAGGGAATGGGGCACGATTCATTAGAGCTGCTGAAGGGTTTCAGAATAATTTCTTCTGAAGTCAAACCGTTGATCTTTCGATTAATTAGGGATCATGATGTACTACTAGGTGTCACTCATGATCGTTCTATAATTAGTTAATTATAGACGGCCAACATAAATCGAAAGCCTATTTAGTCACATGCACTACGAGTAATCCGAGGGATTTAAAACGAGTTGAAAATTGGATTTTCCGATCAAGAGAAATAAGTCGAATCTGAGTTAGTCAGAGGCGCAATGGAAGCTACAAATGGCTAAGTCTTTTGAAGGCTTTTTGGGCGAATTAAATGAGTTTAATTCACAGCGGTTCGGGTTGGTTTTGGCCGGCCAAAGAGGGTGCCAAAACCCCTTTGGTGGCCGGCCACAATAAGAGGAGAAAACCAATTAATTTTGGTTTAATTAATAAGATAAATCCAGCGCGATTTATTTTATAAATTATGGATAAATAAATTTGTATAAAGAAATTTATATAAATAAATTTATTCTTTTATGGAAGATTAAAATAATCCATGAATTGGGTTTATTTTAATTTTATAAAATCAATTATGAATTGATTTTTCCATAATAAGAAAGTTTATAAATTTCTTATAAAATTTATTCTATAATTTAAAGAGAAGAGGAATTTGTTTTATTATAAATTAGTTATAATAAAACTTGGTTTAAACGGAATAATTCATAAGAATTTATAGGATAAATTTCTTATAATAATTAATTAGTTTTATTATAAAGTTAGTTATAATAAAATTCATAAGAGAATTTATAGGATAAATTTTCTTATGATAATTAATTTGTTTTATTATAAATTGGTTTATAATAAAGACTCGGTTTAAACAGAATAATTTATAAGAAAATTTAAAAGATAAATTTCTTATAACTAATTCCGTTAATTCCGTTAATTCGGTTTAGAGGGAGACTTAGCAAAGGAGTTGCTACTATATAAAGGAACCAAAGGCTAGCCCTTATTCCTACATCAACTAATCATAGAGCTCTCCCTCTCTCTCTTAATCTCTTCTCCTCTCCCTCTCCCTCTCTTGCCTAGGGCCGGCGCCCACCCTAGAGGATTAGGGCCGGCGCACAAAGGACTTCTTGGAGGAGGCCGTGAGCTTCAAGAAGAAGAAGGAGAACCCGAACACGAAGAAGAAGAAGCGGATAGCGACTCCTCTCTTCTCAGAATTCGATTCCGTTTTCTTCTTGGTTAGTTTCCTATCTTTCCTCTCTTGATCTTTCAAGTTGTGCCTATAGAGAATCTAGTAGTTCTCGTCGGCACAAAACTCGTGACTTTGCGAAGTCGTCCCGAAGAGAGCTCGGCGTGGACGCGAATAGAGGCGGAGCTTCCAAGGGACGCTACGGTTGGATCTCGTCCCTTACTTCGAGTTACGAGAGGTACAATGTAAATTAGTTTACTTTTCCGCAAAGTTTTATTTTATGATTATGTCAACACATTATAAGGTTGCATGCTAGATACGAAGTTAAAATAATTTAGGAAATTATTTTATGCAAATTCTTCCGCTGCACGTAAAAATTTTGAATTTTACGAACTCGTATCCTTGTCGACATGCACCCGGTCCCAACAAAAACTAAGCTAGCTTGATACAAAAATCAGAAACGGCAGAAAAACAACCTAAAACGGAGGAGAAAAGCTGATACGGAAATGCAGAATTGATACGCAAGCAATGAAGTGTAAAACTAACTGAAATTAAATCTGATTGTTCATTAAACAAACTCTCTAACTACTTAACTTGAAGAATTTAAACCTAATTACGGCAGAAATGATTCAGAAAAGAAATCTAAAGCATTCTGATACAAAATTCAGACTGAAATAAATTGCTGAAATCGAAATCACAGCTAATTAACAGAAATTCACTAAGAAAACTATCATCAATCCCTTCTCTTAGCTCAAGATCTCCTTGCCGTCACACAAGGGTGAGCCTCGAACCCGTAAGCTCCACAAATCACTGGGAAAACTCAATCTGCGATCAAATCCAGCTCAGCTCTGTTCTTGGGAAAAGTTGGAGCTGGAAACTTCACGGATTGATCTCCCTAATGACCTAGAACCTGCTCTAAGATCGGAATTGACGTGGTCATGCCTTCCACTGAAGAAAATTGCTGAAGAACATGAAGAACAGTGGAAGAAAACGCAAAAGGATGAGCTGCGGTGAAGAAGATGCGACAAGCTGCAATGGGGAGAAAATTTGATTAAATACTTTGAATCCAACAGCTGAGATTGCTTGGATGAATCCAACGGTCGGAACTGCTCTAATCGAACCCAAAATTTGATGATGTTGATCAAGGGTCAGGATCTACCTCGAGGTAGCTCGGATCTTCCAGATTTGCAATGGATGGCCCAGATCAACCTGATCTTTGAATGGACAGTCTAGAGCCCTCTAAGCTTGATCCAACGGTTGAATGATCTCTAATTTGGATGAAAATCTCAGATCTTGACCTGAGTGCTTGATCAGCCTTAACCCTAGCTTGGATTGCCTCAAAGGTTCCCAGATGGCTTAGATCTAGCTGTTTTTAATCGGACGACCCAGGTTTGTCTAAAGCTTGATCACTCGATCCGAGTCCACTTCCGACTCAAGTTTGACCAAGCATGCCCTAGGTCCATGGTCCTTCCATGCCTACAAAAATAGATCAAAAATTTAGTGGTAAAATAATTCAATTGTATCGAGATTTAAAATTAAGTCCAAAATAACAGTAATTTCTAGAACCTAATATAAATGCAAGATTAAGAAAGTAAAATATGGGTCAAACTTAGATTTTAGCAACTAAAATGATCAACAAAATAATACCTATCAACAGCCTTCAGCGTCGCCACCTCCAGGAGTAGGCCATCTTGAGCCTCTTGCATCTCCTGGAGCTTCTGGGTAGCAACAGCAGCCTAGGCTTGGGTCTAGGTTGTTTGTGCCCCGGTAAGTTTTGATACGATCAACCAGGTTAAGTTAGGTCCTAGTATGTTTAATCCCTCTGCTAAGTGTGCAAGAGCTTAAGTATGGAGGAAGTCGAGCGTAAGATGTAGCGAACGAGAAGAATTGTGCGGGAAAGTGAACCGACGGGCTCGGTACAATCTGAGGGACGCGGAAGCTGCGGAAGAGTACGCCGGTGGAGCGAGAAGGACTCGCGCGGTGTCCAAGGGACGAGAAGCCGAGAGGAAGGCTGTTGGATCGAGAAATGCGAGAGAGGGTGGGTGAATGTCGCAAATCGTTCGGATTTAAAAAGAGTAAGTGCGCAGCGGAAATAAGACACAAAAACAATGCTAACAAGGTCGTTTTACTTGGTTCGGAGCCTGTGTCGACTCCTACTCCAAGGCCCACGGTCGTTGACCGTTTTCTGCGGGCAATTCTATACGTTCGAGAAAGTTTACAATAAAAAGTATTACAGAATCAGAGTAGTAAACTTAATCAAGCTCTTCGTTACTGACGTCCGGTGTAGATCGAAGTGTTGGAGCAACGGGACGTCGTCAGCTCGAGTTGGAAGAGTTCGGGAGCGTGTCGTGGTAGCAGAAGAGCGTGGAAGCGTCGCAGTAAGTGATGCTCTGAAGAAGGGGGTCGAGGGCCCTTTATATAGGGCCTAGGGGCGCCCCCCACGTGGCAGCAGATCCGGCTGTAGCTCGGTCGCCGTCTGATCCCATTATCCTCGGGATCCGGTTTGACCGGGCCGCCCGGAGGACTCGGGGCGCCCGGATTGACCGGTCAAAGCCTCATCTCTTCGGCTTCGCAGGGATGCGCTTTGGCAGCTTGCAGTGGGGGCGCCCGAGACACGCGGGGCGCCCGCGACAAGCGGGGTGAAAACGCGTCGAGGTTGTTACCGACTTGGGTTGACCTTGGGGGCGTCCTGGTTGTCCGGGGCGCCCTGCTCAGCTTCTGCCTCACTCCTTTGAGGCTCTCTGAGCTGCAGATACTCAGTCCTTCGATCCTGCATCCAGGGTTAGTCCAAATAACAATTATATTTTATACAGCCTTATCTGTCTTGGTTCTGACTTTGGTCTCCAAAATGGAACCCTAGGTCGAACCGACGCCTAATGTTCCCTCAAGGGGAACGCGTCCTCACCTACTCCTCTCGGGAGAGTTTACCTGGTGCCAACCGGATCCTCCAGTTGGACTTTTGCCCGGCAGTCCTTCGCCAGGTCTTGAGTTACCAAGCTGCCCTTCGCTTGGTGCCTAGCTGCCCTTCGCTAGGTCTTTTCTTCTGGCAGTCCTTCGCCAGCCTAGCAGTCCTTCGCTAGGGCTTTAGCATCCTGGCGGTCCTTTGCCAGTGCCTAGCAGTCCTTTGCTAGGGCTTCTCCTGTCTGGCAGTCCTTCGCTAGTGCCTAGCCTTCCTTCGCTAGGGCTTTTCCTGTACACTCAAGAAGCTTGTTAGACAACAACTAACCCTTAACTTTTGAACCCTTTTGCCAATATCAAAACACAGGTTTGACTTGGGTGCATTCTGCACCAACAATCTCCCCCTTTTTGATATATGGCAACCTAGTTCAAAAAGTTAAGGAAAAAATGCTAAAATTGAAATCCTAAGTTAGATTCCCTCCCCCTGGAAGAAATCTCCCCCTAGGTTTTTCAAAAATAGGTGGTGTGAGATAAATACTTAGAAGATTTCATGTTTTGATAATAAGTTGGGAAATCTCTAAAGTTTTTTGCTAAGTTTTTCGAAAAGATGTTCTAAGCTTGGAAAACTTTGAAAGCTTTTAGACAAATTTTCAGTTTTAGGAACATTTCACACTTTGGAAAATTTTCAGTTTTGGAAAAATTTCAGACTTAGAAAATTTTCAGTTTTGAAAAATTTCAGACATAGAAAATTTTTAGTTTTGAAAAAAATTTCAGACTTAGAAAATTTTCTGTTTTGAAAAAAAATTTCAGACTTAGAAAATTTTCAGTTTTGAAAAAATTTCAAGCACTACGTTAAGCTTAAAACATAATTTCAAAACACATAGTTCAGAGTTGGAAATTTTTAAAGAGAATTTTAAAAACCTTTAAGCTAACAATAATTTTAAACAAAAACATTAAGTTTCAAAATAATTCAGAGTTTAGAAATAATATTTTTTCAGTTCAACTTTTTGAAGAAGACAATGGGAAAAAAATTTTTAAAACAATTTTTGTTCCCTGTTTCCTTTCCAACTCTCCCCCTTTGACATATATCAAAAATGCAGGAAAAAAATTGCAATAATTAAAGCATTTGCTGTACTAAATCAAACTGGAACCTAAGTCTGGTTAAATCTTTAGGGACGTGTCTAACCCAATTAGCTACTTACCAACTGTTATAAACAGTAGTTTTCGCTAGGGTTAGTAAAGTTAAGTGCGTTGTTCAAGTTAGATTGTCTAAACTTGATACTTAACTTGATTGCTGTTCAGTTTGTATTTAGTGCCCCAACTACTACAGATGCACTGACTTAAAGCATCTTGAGTTAAGGCAAAGACCTAAGCATCTCAACCCTTTCTAGGTTATCACTCAAAGTACCCTAAGGTGCTTGTGAGATGCTGGCTTCTAGATCTATAGGTGCATGCAATTCTAGGGTTAGAGCCTAGGCTAAGTCCATTTCGAAAAAAAACCTAGTTTTGAAGGGGGTAGTTTTTGAAATAAAACTAAGTCAAGAAAAAAAAATTTTAAAACCAAAGTAAAACATTTTTAACAAAGAAAACATTTTAACATCAATTAAACATTTTCAATTTAAGCAGAAGCCAACAAATGATTCTACTCTACTAAGCATAATCCTAACTGCCTTCTTAGTGAGCTAAACTCAGATTTAGCTAAGGGTTTAGTGAATATGTCAGCTAGGTTGGACTTGGAGTCTACATGCTTAAGGACTATTTCACCCCTAGCTACGTGATCTCTTACAAAGTGATGTTTTACTTCTATGTGTTTGGTTCTAGAATGTTGAATTGGGTTTTTGGTTAAGTTAATTGAGCTAATATTGTCAATGTTGACTTGGGTCTGATTGTAGTCTAGCTGAAAGTCCTTAAGAGTGTGCATCATCCATAGGAGTTGAGCTACACACTCTCCTAAGGCTACATATTCAGCTTCAGTTGTGGATAGAGCAACACAGTGTTGCTTTCTACTGCACCAACTTACTAAGCTGTTTCCTAAAAGTTGACAGCTTCCACTTGTACTTTTTCTATCTAATTTACAACCAGCATAGTCAGAATCAGAGTATCCTGACAACTTAAAGGATGAAGTCCTAGGGTACCATATCCCTACATTTAGGGTGCCCTTAATGTATCTTAAAATTCGTTTTAGGGCTGCTAAGTGAGTTTCCTTAGCACAGGTTTGGTACCTAGCGCACATTCCTACTGAAAAAAGTATGTCAGGTCTGCTGGCTGTAAGGTATAGTAGACTTCCTATCATACTTCTATAAAGTTTTAGGTCTACTGGTTTGCCATCAGGGTCATTATCTATTTTCACATTTGTGGCCATTGGGGTACTTATACTTTTAGAGTTATCCATTTTAAATTTCTTAATTAGTTCTTTGCATATTTAGATTGATGTACATAATTTCCATCCTTAGTTTGTTTGATTTGTAACCCTAGGAAAAAGTTGAGTTCCCCAACTAAACTCATTTCAAACTCATTTTCCATTATTGTTACAAATTCTTTTAGAAATTTAGAGTTAGTTGATCCAAATATTATATCATCTACATAAATTTGGGCAATAAATATATCCTTTTCTAAAATTTTAACAAACAAGGTTGGGTCAATTTGACCTTGTTTGAATTCTTTAGAAATCAGGTAATTGGATAATCTTTCATACCAGGCCCTGGGTGCTTGTTTTAGTCCATAAAGGGCTTTACTAAGTTTGTAGACATGATCGGGTTTTTCTATATCCTCAAATCCTGGGGGTTGTCCTACATAAACTTCTTCCTTAATAAGCCATTTAAGAAGGCTGACTTTACATCCATTTGGTATAATTTAAATCCTTTATGGGATGCAAAGGCTAGTAACATCCTAATAGACTCAAGTCTAGCTACAGGGGCATAGGTTTCATCATAATCCAACCCTTCTACTTGACTGAATCCCTTAGCTACTAAGCGGGCTTTATTTCGGACTATTTCACCTTGGTCGTTTAACTTATTCCTAAATACCCACTTGGTGTCAATTACAGATTTGCCCTTAGGCTTAGGTACTAACTCCCAGACTTGGTTTCTCTCAAATTGGGCTAACTCTTCTTGCATGGCTAGGATCCAGTCAGGATCAGGTAGGGCTTCCTCAATAGTCTTAGGTTCAATCTTTGAAATCATGGCTATTTGACTAAGATTTCTATAGGAAGCTCTAGTTCTGACTCCTAAGGTTGGATCACCTACGATTTGGTCAGCTGGGTGACTTAGTCTGGGTTTCTTGGTTTTTCTAGTACTTGGCTCAGCTTCAGGTCCAGCTGGTCCAATAGGTTCAGTTCTGGGTTCATTGGTTGGTTCAACTGATTCAGAAGTTGGTTCAATTGTTAAGTTATTAAAGGGTTCAATTGGGGTTTCAGAGTTATCTTCTTGATCAGTATTTGATGAAGCTAAGTCAGAATTATCAGATTTTGGGTTAATTTCTTCATCAAATATTAAGTTGGTTGTTTCTTCAATTTTCTTAGTTATCTTATTGTAGACTCTATAAGCTCCACTTGTTGTAGAATACCCTAAGAAGATACCTGGGTTTGACTTGGATTGAACTTTCCAAGATAGTCTTTGGTATTAAAAATATGGACTTTACATCCAAAGACTCTAAGATAGTGTAGGTTTGGAAGTCTATGGTAGTAAAGTTCATAGGGTGTTTTATTTAACCTTTTATTAGGTAGAATCCTATTTTGGATATAGCAAGCTGTGCTAATTGATTCTGCCCAATAATGGTTTGGTAGGTCAAATTTATTGAGCATAGCCCTGGCAGCTTCCTGTAGGGTTCTATTTTTCCTTTCTACTATACCATTTTGTTGGGGGTCTAGGACACGAAAATTCATGTTTATATCCATTTATTTTACAGAATTCTTCGAATCTCTGATTCTCGAATTCTCCCCCGTGGTCAGACCTAAGTCTTTTGATTTTGGTATCATTTTGATTTTCAATCAATTTACAAAAGTTGTTAAATAGGTTCAGGGTTTCATCTTTGGTCTTTAGAAACCTGACCCAGGTGAACCTAGAGTAGTCATCAATTATCACTAAGCAGTATCGGTTTCCACTTAGTGACTTGGCTCCATGTGAATCAAATAGGTCAAGGTGTAGGAGCTCAAGTGTGGTTTGGGTTTGATCAGATTGGATCAATTTGTGACTAGACTTGGTTTGTTTGCCTTGATTACAAGATTCACATATTAGGTTTTCATTATTCTTAATTTTGGGGACACCTTTGATTAAGCCAAGTTGGGTAATTTTTGAGATAGTTCTTAGATTGGTATGACCTAATCTCCTATGCCAGAGTTTTGATTGTTCTAATTGTGTTAACATGCATTTGGGTATAAGGGGAAGATTTATAGTGTATACATTATTTTTCCTAGTGCCCTTAAGCATAATTTCTGAGTCTTGTGCATTTCTAATCAGGCAATTAGAATTGTTAAAAGTAACTAAATAACCAGAATCACATAACTGACTTATGCTAAGTAAGTTAAAACTAAAGTTTTCAACCAATAGAACCTTTTTAATAATGAAATTGGACTTAAGTTCAATATTACCTGACCCAATTACCTTGAGTGTAGCATTATTTCCAAAGGTCACTGAACCCAGGTCTTTGAATTTTAGTTTGGTGAACTTCAATTTGTCTCCAGTCATGTGTCTGGAGCACCCGCTATCTAACATCCATTGGTCCAAATCTTTATGTTCCTATACATAAAGAATTTTTGGTGATTTGGATCCAATTTGAGTTAGAGATAGCTTAATTGAGTTTCACTTCCTAGTCTGTCTCACTCCAGTCTAGGGTTTTCAATCACGTTAACCTTAAGGTTTTTGTGAGACAGGTTTGAGAGTAAAAAATTAAAAAAAAGTTTTAATTTACTTTGAAAAGTTATTTACTTTTGAAAGCAGATTTTTAAACAAATAAGTTTAGAAATTTTGAAAAATAGATTAAGTGATTTTGAAAAAAAATATTTTAAGAATAGAAATTTTGAAACAGATTAAGAGTTTTTCAAAAAAACTAGGTTAAAGAAATTTGAAAACAGATAGAATCTATAATTATTTGAAATTTGAGTTAGATTCGAATTTGACAAAAGATAATTTGAATTTGAATTTCAGAAATTGGCTTCCAGGTCTTGGCGAGGCACTAGGCCTTCTTTGGCCGTAGCCTTATGGGATCATCCACCCTTTCCTTGACAAAGCCTTTTAATGAAATTTCATTTTCAAATTAAATTAGGTCATTTCTGGTCTAACTAGCTTGGGTCTTGGATCGGTAGCTTCGGCTGGTTTCACCAGTCTAAAGAGACCAAGTAGACTTGATCTTATTAGAGTTGGTTCCCCAACGTACTATCATCTCACCTCCTCCCAATACTATGTTTTCAAATTTCAAGTAATTAGTCCTTAAGTCTAACCATTCCTAATTCTAAGCATGGCAATTGCAAAAATTAAATAAACAAGCAATCAAGCAAAAAAAAAATTATCTAATTATAAAATTGTTTTGATTTTGGCTCCCCCTGGACTAAAGCCTCTGTATGGGTTAGGCAAGATGTGAATCTTGTCCTTGGGGATCCAAAATTGATTTGAACCAGTTGGTTTAGTCAGGCACAGTTTTGGCACCCATGCCTGAACCTTAGGTCTTGACCGGTTCAGTACAGCAAAGTAAGATTTTTGCCGAGTTTTGGTTCTATAGCCAAGTCCGGATCGGTTAGAACAGACTTCTATTTTCAAGAATCATATCAAGGTTCTTGGAACCAGAAGTGAATCGTTCTAAAGCTGTTCTTAATCCTTAACTTGAGTTTTCAGGGAGGAGTTCTCTGATTCAAGTTTTCAACTTGATCAGGGGTTCCTTCCTGAATTTTCTCAGTTAAGGATTTAGACTCAGCTCCCCTTTCAGAGTTTTACTTCCCTGTCGGAGGGACTCGATTCGGAGTTTGGCTTTCGCCAAATCTCGGGATAGATATGAGATAAGAGAATTTAATTGCAATTTTGAAAAACCTGTTACCCTTATTTCGCCGTCGTCGGAGAAGGTCAGCTTGCCGTCGTCCTGGTCCGAGTCTGAGTCAGTCTCGATTTGATACCGAAGCGGTCAGGGCTAGAAGATTGGACTGCGGTGCTTCTTCTTCTTCTTCTGAGGAAGACTCGTCCCAGGTTGCTTGGAGTGCCTTCTTCTTTCTGGTCTTTTTGGACTCCTTTAGGCTTGGACATTCAGTCTTGTAGTGGCCCTTCTTCTTGCATTCGTAGCAGGTTACGTTGGGCTTGTGTTTGTCAGTTGCTGGTTCAGCTGGTTCATCCTTTCTTCGGCTTGTTCTCCGTGTGTTGGCTTGGTTCTTCAACTTTTTGTAGTAGCTTCGAGCTAGCCGGACCAGTTCAGATTGATCTCCTTCTTGATCTTCTGTTTCTGAGTCTGAGATAGACTCGGGTTCAACTTGAGTTTTCTTCTTAGTCGTCCTTCCTGTTTTCCCTGCAAAGAAAGCTATACTTTTCTCGGCCAAATTGCAGTTAGTCTG
>JAGFNQ010000866.1:123069-181046 GCA_024364735.1 Boesenbergia rotunda | reverse complement strand
TGATTACTGAGTACATGATATGATGTATCGATATGGTTTTGCGAGTAGGCCCGGATTCTTACTAAGCATGTTTTGCTTACTAGTTCATGTGTTTTTCTTATGCTGCAGATAGCGGTAAGAAATACTCGAACTAAGGAAGTGGCAGAGGGAAGGCTAGAGGATGTGTGTGGTGGATGGCTCGGGAAAGAACGAAAGATTCTATCTACCTTGTTTTTGTCTAGAATCTAAACTGCTTCCAATGAAAGATTGAAATTGTATTGCTATACTCTGAATGTGCGATGATCATGACTACTCTACTGTGATTAAGTTAGAGATATGGAACCTATGTCATGCTAGATAACACTATCATTAATGTCTAAACTTGGTAGTATGCATGCTAAGTAAAATGCTAGATATTTACTATTTTCTGTTTCTTATGAATGCTTCTTTTGCATGTATCTAAGACTAGATAACTCTTGCTATATTCTTACTTGAGATTCCATGCTATAGTGTGTTAAATGATCCTTATATTAGGTTGTAAATGCATGTAGATATAAAAGAAATGAAAAACCTTGCTTGGTAAATTAGTCTTCAATAAGCATGCTTACTACATTTCTTGTATAGTAACTGTTTTGTTTGGATATACATGCTTAACATGATATAATGATATGAATGTATGGACCCGTAACCCCACCTTTAGGGTAGATATAAGGTCGGGCGTTACATAGGCACCTGGCGAAGGACTGCCAGGAATTGAAGACCTGGCGAAGGGCTGCTGGGCAAATGTCCAACCGGAGGAGCCGGTTGGCAAAAGGTAAACTCTCCTGAGAGGAGTAGGTGAGGACGCGTTCCCCGTCGAGGGAACAGTAGGCGTCGGTTCGACCTAGGGTTCCATTTGGGAGATCCGAATTCAAAACCAAGATAGCTACGGCTGTAAAAAATTATCTAACACTCTTACCTTGTTATTTTGGAACTAACCCTGGATGCAGGACCGAAGGAACGTGTTTCTGCAGCACAGAACGGCCCAAAGGAGAGGGGCAGCAGCTGGGCAAGATGGCCTGGAGTTCCCGGGTGCCCCCAACGTCAAAGCAAACAACCAAGCAAAGAGTCGCTTCGAAACTGCACTAGGCAGGGTGCCCTGGATGCCTCGGGTGCCCTGGGTCCAAGCCAACTGAGCAATCGAAGCTAATCCAGCCGTGAAGCTAGCATACCAAGTCAACCGGGGCGCCCCTAGTGTCCCGGGCGCCCCCGTCAGCTTGGAGTCCGATTCTAGAGGGATAAGCCTTGACCGAGCTTCGGATGAGAGTTCTCGGATCCGAAGGCACGTGTCAGGCGCCCCTAGCGTCCCGGGCGCCCCCAGGAGTGCTATAAAAGGGGCTCGACCCCTAAGGTTTCGACATCAACTTTTCTAACGCCTCTACGCTCTTCGACTCAAGCGCTCTACTCCGGAAACCTCCAATCTCGAGATTCTAAGAGCCGACAACGACCCTCCGCACCGAATTACGATTCACACCGGGCGTCGGTAACGAAGAGTACAATTGTTCTTTTTACTGCATCATTACTGTACAAATCTTTGTAAAAACTTAGGCGATTATAGAATTGCCCGCAGTAAATGGTCAAGGACCGTGGGCCTTGGAGTAGGAGCCGACTGCGACTCCGAACCAAGTAAAAATCCTTGTGTTCGTGTCTGTTTTATTTTAATTTTCCGCTGCGTATTATCTTTTCTAATCCGAAACGTTTTCACGATATTCACCCCCCCCCCCTCTATCATGTTTTCTCGTTCCAACAAGTGGTATCAGAGCGGGGTAGCTCAAATTTGGTGCAACCACCAATTTGGGAGTTTTCTGGATTTACGAAATTTTTAATCTTATTTCATTTCTTTCTCGTTAATCCAGTTTGGTGCAACACCACTCGATCTTTTTTCTTTTTATTTTCAAATAAATAATATCTATCATAAATAATATCGCCTTTTTCAATTTTGAATTTTCATTTTTTTACCATAAGTCAGAATTGATAAAACGATCAATTTTTAAAAATCTGTCATCAACTTTTTTTTATTATTATTTTAATATTTTTTCTCGAAATTCGTGCTACCTTAATTCGAGCAAATTTTTTCTCAAACATTGAATTCCTATTGTTTTCATTAATCAGAATATTCATTTTCTAAAAATTTGTCTCAAACTTTTTATTATTATTTTATTATTATTCTGCCTCAAAATTCGTGTAATATTTATTTTTGGCTATTTTTTTCTTCTCTCACACTGCTAATCCAAGACCAAGTCTTGGTACATTTTTATTTTATTTGTGTGCAAGATTTATCCTTAATGGCCAATCAAGAATGGAACAGTGGTCGTCCGCCTCTATTCTCTGGCGAGAACTTCAGAACCTGGAAGGGTCTAATGGAATCCCACCTAAAGGCCCATCTAGATGTATGGATGATAATCCAAACGGGATTTACAGTACCTACAGAAGATGGAATGTCGATCGCCTAGGATAAATTGGACGAACCAACTCTGAGGAAGATCGAGGCAGATGCAAAGGCGACTGCAATACTACAATGTGGCCTAACCAATGAGGAATTGAAGCAGGTTGGATCCTTCAACTGTGCTAAAGAGATGTGGGAGAAGCTGATCAATCTACATGAAGAGAGCTCCGATATTGAGATCTTAGAATGTTGGGACCGGGTTCATGTTGACATGGATGCAGGTACGTAATTTTAAAATTAATTACGTGTAGCAGAAGGTTTAGCATAAATAATTTCTCAAATTATTTAACCACACATCTAAGCATGCAATTTTATCTTGTGTAGACATGATCATATATTTAAAATTTTGCAGAAACGTAAACTAATTTACGTATTACCTCGCGTAACTCGAAGGAAGGGACGAGATCCAACCGTAAGCGTCCCTTGGAAGCTCCGCCTCTATTCGCGTCCACGTCGAGTATCTTTGGGATGACTTCGCAAAGCCACGAGTTTCGTGTTCTCGAGAACTACTAGATTCTCCGAGAACGTGACGAGAAAAACCAAGAGAGAAGTCGGAAGACTAACCACAAAAGGATGGCCGGCTGGTGCTCCTTCTTGGGGCTGGTTGGCGCATGGCAAGAAGGGGAGAAGAGAAGGAGAGAAAGAGAGGGAGAGAGCCTATGCCTTCATCACTTCGATTATCTTCCAAGCCTTGCCTTGGGTCCTTTATATAGTGGCCTCTCAACCATCAAGACTCTCAAATATGGATAAGTTATTCCATCATGCCAAGTTTGATTTTATATCATGGTTAAAATCATATTTTAATTCATGATAAAAATCAATCAGGTCTCTTTTCTCTTATGGAATAAATTTTCTTATCATGGTAAATCAATCCATGATTGATTTTATAAAATAAACCAATCTATGGTTCATTTTAATTTCCATGAAAAATAAACCAAACCTTAGTTTATTATATAAAAAAAATTTATATCATCCATAATTTTATAAAACAAACCACACTTGATTTATTTTATAAATTGAACCAAAAACTTGGTTCTCTCCCTTTGTTGTGGCCGGCTAAGCAAAGAGGATGGAGGCCCTCATTGGCCGGCCCATCCAAGTCAAGCCCCAATGAATTAAACTTATTTAATTCATCTATTAAGTCTTCAAAAGACTTAGCCATTTTACGCTTCCGATGCATCTCTGAAAAATTCAGATTCGACTTATCGTTTGGCTCAACCAAACTTAATCTCTCTTGATTGGAAAATCCAATTTTCAACTTATTTTAAATCCCTCGGATTACTCGTAATGCGTGTGACTAAATAGGCGTTCAATTTATGTTGGCCGTCTATAATTAATCAATTATAGAATGATCATGAGTGGCACCTAGTAGTACATCATGATCCCCAAGTAATCGAAAGATCAACGGTTGACCTCAGAAACAATTCTGAAATCCTTCAGCAACTATAATGAATCGTGCCCCATTCCCTTCACCATCTTATACCCACTTGGTTCAGGACATGGTCTATGTGTGTCAGTCCCCACTAGGCTGACTACGTCACACCTAGCCCAAGTAACGTTTTCTCGTCCTACGGATTCTAATTACTCTCATGTATTTAAGAGATTCATACTTTGAATATGTCATGCTCTGGCCAGAGGCTTCGAGTAACAATCCGACAATAGGCCTCGGGTATACATCTCCTCGCAAGGAGTGGTGAATCCTTTGTAGGTTGTTCAAACATCTTCGGGCACTTCGGCTTATACCCAATCATCCTGGGTCCACACCCCCTTGGAGATGCTTGCTTAAGATGTCAAAGTATAAGTCTCCATGCATGACCAAGATGACTTGAACACCGCAAGTCAAAGGAACATTGCACTTAAGCTGCAGTATGAACTTCACTGACATATCTATATGTACACTACCATATGAAATTTTACAGCCAGTCACTCCAATGAACTAGTTCCCTTAACTAGCATTCATGTTTATCTCCTAACATCTCAATGTCACCGGCCAGTGAGAATCAGCTGATTAGAGAATAACCCATGCTAGTCTCAACAGAATTGATAGTGTTCATATTTATCAATTCATCGACTAGGGACAATTTCAATACTTCATAATTGCACATGTAGAGATAATCACTAGTTGTGAATTCATCACAAATTCTCTCATGCTGTGAATTGTATTGCGGACATTCAGTAAATGAGTTTAAGATCTCAATCAAATACACAAACATGTATACTCAAATAGTGAATATTCATTTATTAAAATAAATGATTACAATCATAAGGTGATTGCCTTAGGACACTTTTCTCATATCACTAACAAACTCCTACTTGACCTAATGTCAATCGCTACGGTACCCAATACCACAGGCTCTAACATGACCCTCAAACTTGCTTTGAGGCAAGGCCTTAGATAAAGGATCCGCTAAATTCCTTTCAGTGGAAATTTTCTCAATTTGTATATCATTCCTACTTATAATCTCTCTGATCAGATGATAGCGGCGAAGCACATGTTTGGATCGCTGATGAGACCTTGGTTCCTTTGCTTGTGCAATAGCTCCATTGTTGTCGCAGTAAACCGGTATTGCTTCATCAATTGTTGGAACCACACCAAGTTCTGCGACAAACTTCTTGATCTAGACTGCTTCCTTTGTTGCTTCCGAAGCTGCAATATATTCCGCTTCCGTGGTAGAATCCGCTACGGTGTCTTGCTTGGAACTCTTCCAACTTATTGCGCCTCTATTCAAAATAAATACATATCCGGACTGAGATTTGGAGTCATCCTTATCTGTCTGGAAACTGACATCTGTATACCCACGTATTACCATATCACCTTCTCCATATATTAGGAACACATCCTTAGTTCTTCTTAAGTACTTGAGGATTGTCTTGACAGCCGCCCAATGATCCATTCCTAGATCAGACTGGTATCTGCTTGTGACGCTCAGTGCATACGATACATCGAGCATAGTACATAACATAGCATACATGATAGATCCTATCGCGGATGCATAAGGAATCTTATTCATGCAAATCCTCTCGTCTTCTGTGTGCGGACACATAGACTTCGAAAGGTTGATCCCATGCCTGATGGAAGGTAACCTTTCTTGGATTCCGACATGCTAAACCTTTCTAGCACTCGGTCTATATATGTAGACTACGAAAGACCAAGCAATCGTTTTGATCTATCTCTATAGATTCTAATCCCACGGATATAGGTTGCCTCTCCCAGGTCTTTCATGGAGAAAGTTTTGGACAACCAAATTTTAACTGACTGTAAGACTGATATATCGTTTCCTATAAGTAAATGTCATCGATATATAACACTAGGAATACGACTGCACTCCCACTAATATATCTTTGACTATAAGACTGATATATCTTTGAGGAACCAACTAACAATACCATCTTCTGATCCTTCTTTACAGGAGGCTCTATAGTCTTCATCAGGTTAAGCAACTCAGGAATGGTAGTCTCCAGTTTGTTCATCCGATAGTTCATCACAAACTGTGAGTAACTCTTGGGCAAACAATGCAGAATTAAGTCAATACTTAGTTCGTGATCGATTGCAAATCCGAGTGTGCCTAGTCGCTTAATGTACCCTAACATCTTCAACACAAACTGTGAAACAGAAGTGCCTTCCTGCATCTTAGAGGTGAAGAGGAGTTTGGAGACCTCAAACCTTTCGGATCTCGCCTACTCGTCAAACAGCTCATGAAGATGGAAGACGATGGTATGAGCATCCATATGCTCATGCTGCTTGTGTAGCTCAGGTACCATAGCGGCCAGTATGATGCAACTCGCAAGTTCAAAATCGGCCACATGTTTCTGATAGGCCACTAACTGGTCTGGAGTTGCATCTTCAGAAGGATGGTTGGGAAGTTGTTCTTCAAGGACATAAGCAAGCTTTTCTGCCTTGAGGACTATCCTCAGGTTTCGAAGCCAGTCCATGAAGTTTGGCCCAGTCAGCTTATTGGTGTCTAAAATGGAACGCAAATTCAGAGAAGACATGATCAGGTGATTATCCTAGAAATACAAATTGAGGTTATGTGATGAGACTGATAAAGAATGCATCAATATACATTAATTAAATCCTATTTATTTTTCAAATTGAATAACCCTTTTTATCAATTCGGGAGATCGTAGGAACATCTCCAAATAGGTTGATATCCAATCATAGATAAGAACAACCATGGCTAGAGTCCATCAAGTTATTCTTAGCTATGAACGTATGTAATTATACCGATTACATATTATAGATATGTAACTATCACATTATGCTATCAACTAATTGAATGTTTGCATAAATCATTGGGCTGTTAACTCATTAACAAGTATGCAACAATATACATAGCACCCAACTGCACCTCTCTTTACATCGACCTTGGCTGTGACACAATAAATCGATGTTCCAAGCTTAAGGTTGACCCATTAATCAAGAAATAGTTTTAATATGGTTGGAGCTCATTCAACCGTTTAGTCAGGCTTGGATGTGTCCAACAACCAAAACTAAGGATTAACCTCTGACTCCAACTATATTAATCATAAACTAATTCCATGGTTTGAACATGCTGAGGTTCAAGCCGGGCATGGATGTGTCCATTAACCCAAACGAGAAACAAAACTCCGGTTCTAACCATATTAATGGAAGGTGTTGGCCTTAATATTTTGTAAGGGGTTTTGGGTCTCATCCTTTTTCTTTTATGCACATTCATGACATATAATTATGTCATGTTCTAACGATTTCCTTAATAAAGTATGTATGTGACTTAATTTATCAAGTCTCATTAATTGAATTAGGAACATGATTTCCTAATTCTAATTTCATACTTTATTCAAGGAATTGTTTTGGGAAACAATTTCCTGAATTATCATAATCAATTTCGGAAATAATATGTTTAAGACTTTAATTTCTCTAATTCAAATCTTATTAAATTAAGAGATAGATTCCCTTAATTCAACCACATATTATTTTCATGAAAATCTTATTTAAGGAAATATACTCTATAGGAAACAATTTTCTTAATTAATTTTGGAGACAATAATATGTAAGAGCATCACCTCATAAATCAAATAAGGAAATTATCGTTTGAGAATCACCTCAAAAATTTCCAAGATTTGATCACATATTTTATTTATGGAAAATTAATATCAATAACTTAATTTGGACGGCTTCCCGAGGCTCAATCCAAAATAAGAATTTGACAGTTTAAATTCAATTTAGGAAATTTAATTATAACAACTAACTTTAAATTGGACGACTCCCCGAGGCTCAATCCAAAATAACGAATTTTGTAAATAATTTAATTTCCAATTATGAATTTAAATGCCAATTAATATTCCCATAATTTGTCTAGACTTTCTTGAAAGAAAGTGCCCAAAATTGTAAGCTTTCATTAAATGGAAAGTTTCAAAAAATAAAAGGTTTTCAGAATAATTGTAAGTTTTTGGTACAAAAAAAACTTACGTTTTTCCAAAATTGGAAAATTTCTAAAATAGGAAATTTCCAAAATTGGAAAGTTTCCAAAAATTAAAAGTTTTCACAATTATCATAAAATTTCAGAAAGAGAGATATTTCAAAAGTTTGCGAAATTTCATGAGGATTTCTAAACTTTGAAATTCCTAAATCGAAAATTTACCATAATTGGAAAGTTTCCATAATTGAAAAATTTTCCAAAATTGAGATCATGACAAATCTTTCCGCAAAACAATTATATGATTATGTCGAACACAAACCTCGGCTCTGATACCACTGTTGGGACCGGGTGCATGTTGACATGGATGCGGGTTCGTAATTTTAAAATTAATTACGTGCAGCGGAAGGTTTAGCATAAATAATTTCTCAAATTATTTAACCACACATCTAAGCATGCAATTTTATCTTATGTAAACATGATCATATATTTAAAATTTTGCAGAAACGTAAACTAATTTACATATTACCTCGCGTAACTCGAAGGAAGGGACGAGATCCAACCGTAAGCATCCCTTTGAAGCTCCGCCTCTATTCGCGTCCACACCAAGTATCTTCTGGATGACTTCGCAAAGCCACGAGTTTCGTATTCTCGAGAACTACTAGATTCTCCGAGAACGCGACGAGAAAAACAAAGAGAGAAGTCGGAAGACTATCCACAAAAGGATGGCCGGCTGGTACTCCTTCTTGGGGCTGGTTGGCGCACAGCAAGAAGGGGAGAAGAGAAGGAGAGAAAGAGAGGGAGAGAGCCTATGCCTTCATCACTTCGATTATCTTCCAAGCTTTGCCTTGGGTCCTTTATATAGTGGCCTCTCAACGATCAAGCCTATCAAATATGGAATAACTTATTCCATCATGCCAAGTTTGATTTTATATCATGGTTAAAATCATATTTTAATTCATGATAAAAATCAATCAAGTCTTTTTCTCTTATGAAATAAATTTCCTTATCATGGTAAATCAATCCATGATTGATTTTATAAAATAAACCAATCCATGGTTCATTTTAATTTCCATGAAAAATAAACCAAACCTTGGTTTATTATATAAAAAAAAATTTATATCATCCATAATTTTATAAAACAAACCACACTTGGTTTATTTTATAAATTGAACCAAAAACTTGGTTCTCTCCCTTTGTTGTGGCCGGCCAAGCAAAGAGGATTGAGGCCCTCTTTGGCCGGCCCATCCAAGCCAAGCCCCAATGAATTAAACTTATTTAATTCATCTATTAAGTCTTCAAAAGACTTAGCCATTTTACGCTTCCGATGCGTCTCTGAAAATTTCAGATTTGACTTATCGTTTGGCTCAACCAAACTTAATATCTCTTGATTGGAAAATCCAATTTTCAACTCATTTTAAATCCCTCAGATTACTCGTAGTGCGTGTGACTAAATAGGCTTTCGATTTATGTTGACCGTCTATAATTAATCAATTATAGAACGATCATGAGTGGCACCTAGTAGTACATCATGATCCCCAATTAATCGAAAGATCAACGGTTGACCTCAGAAACAATTCTGAAACCCTTCAGCAGCTATAATGAATCGTGCCCCATTCCCTTCACCATCTTATACCCACTTTGTTCAGGACATGGTCTATGTGTGTCAGTCCTCACTAGGCTGACTACGTCACACCTAGCCCAAGTAACATTTTCTCGTCCTACGGATTCTATTTACTCTCATGTATTTAAGAGATTCATACTCTGAACATGTCATGCTCTGGCCAGAGGCTTCGAGTAACAATCCGATGATAGGCCTTGGGTATACATCTCCTCGCAAGGATTGGTGAATCCTTTGTAGGATGTTCAAACATCTTCGGGCACTTCGGCTTATACCCAATCATCCTGGGTCCACACCTCCTTGGAGATGCTTGCTTAAGATGTCAAAGTATAAGTCTCCATGACCAAGATGACTTGAACACCGCAAGTCAAAGGAACATCGCACTTAAGCTGCAGTAAGAACTTCACTGACATATCTATATATAGACTACCATATGAAGTTTTACAGCCAGTCACTCCAATGAACTAGTCCCCTTAACTAGCATTCATGTTTATCTCCGGACATCTCAATGTCACCAGCCAGTGTGAATCAGCTGATTAGAGAATAACCCATGCTAGTCTCAACAGAATTGATAGTGTCTGTATTTATCAATTCATCGACTAGGGACAATTTTAATACTTCACAATTGCACATGTAGAGATAATCACTAGTTGTGAATTCATCACAAATTCTCTCATGCTGTGAATTGTATTGCGGACATTCAGTAAATAAGTTTAAGATCTCAATCAAATACACAAACATGTATACTCAAATAGTGAATATTCATTTATTAAAATAAATGATTACAATCATAAGGTGATTACCTTATGACACTTTTCTCATATCACTAACATAGAAGAGTTAGCACACGACTACAAAAGTGACTCCGGATCAGAAGATGAGAAAGAATCCATACCTGACTGCGAATCCAAGCCAGATTTTGAAGACGAATTGACTGAGACGGTAATCGATTTTAAATTCTTTTCAAAATTAGAATTAAATAATCAAATAGATATTGTGATGGTCGAGGAAGGTATAAATTCAATTTCAGGGAAAACTCCAAGAAAACTGCAAAAGAGGCCTCAACCAGTACTTGAGTCCGACTCAGACTCAGAATCTGACGACGAAGAAGGGGATCATCGGAAGCATGTCCAAATGGCTCGCGACCACTACAAAATGCCGAAAAAATAGTCAAGCAAAAGAAAGATGGGTAACTTTAATTCATATGAAAATTTAATTCATAATATTGCTGATTTTGAAAATCCAGAATATTATTACGATTATGACGTGACTTAGATGATTACATTTCTCGCTTATGTTTTTTTTTGCTTAGAATTAGGATTGGCTAGTTTAAGGACTAAAATGATTTAATTAAAATTTGAACAACATAGTATTGGGTGGAGGTGTGATGATAGTACGTTAGGGAAACCTATATGGTGGAACTAGCCGAAGCTACCGATCCAAGACCCAAACTAGTTAGACCAAAATCTTTCAAGAAGTAACTTGAAGATGAATTTTCTATAAAAGGCTTTGACAAGGAAAGGGTTGATGATCCAATAAGGCTACGACCAAAGAAGGCCTAGTGCCTTGCCAAGACCTGGAAGCCAATTACTGAAAATCAAATTCACTTTACTATTGTTAGATTTGAATCTAACACAAACATCAATTAAATCTTAGATTTAACACATGTTTCAAAATCAATAAAATTAACCAGTTTTCTCAAAATTAAAATATTTATCTCACAAAACCCATAAGGTTAACATGTTTGATCATGTAAAACTGGGTGAGATATCTAGGACCTAAAAGCATGATTCACTATCATTTTAAATAAAAAGGTTTGCAAAAGTTATTCAAACTTATCTCTATTTTTTTTAAATTTATTGTACTGTACCCTACTTTTTCATTCCTAACATTTTTTTGAATTTCATGTCAAATATCACAATAAATAGAGTCTAGGGCTTGTTTTGATTTAGTCATTGATTGGTCAAACATAGTCAAACCCTAGTCAACATAGTCAAACTTGGTCAACACTGAAGTTCCTTAAGGTACTTAGATAAAGTCAGACAGTGTCAGATGCAGGGGGAGTTTTTTTGTTTCTTTTTCGAAAAATTCAAATTTTTCAAAAACCTTATGCTCTAAAACTTATTAACATTTCAAAATAAGGTTTTCAAAAATTGGTTCAAAAACCTTGGTATATTACTATCTCTTTGAAGAATTATTATCATTTCAAAATTTTTTTTTGAAAACTGTGTTATTATTCCAAATTGAGTTTTCAAAAATCTATCTCCTTGAAAATTATCATACTCAAAAGGTTGTTCAAAAATATTCTTTTAATATTGATAAACCCTAAAGACATAGAGGAGATCTTCTTCATGATCAACAAGGACTCCTAGGATGTGTCAAACATAGGGGGAGTCTAAAAGAAAAGTATCTGAATATTAGTTTTCAAAAAAAAAATCTGACAATTACTTTTTGGAATTATTAGATAATTCTTTTGATCTGAACCAAATCCTACGGACTCAGAGGAAGAGGACTTGTGGTCAACAAGCTTCCTAGGACTGGGTCAAGTTTAGGGGGAGGTCATATTAAAAGAGTTATTAATAATTTCAAAATAATATATTTTCATGCACTACATTTTCAAAATCCTGTTGAAAGTATAAGTAATTTATCTTTCAAAATACTATTTTTCAAAACTTTTGTGGCTTATAAAATTGTTTTGAAATACTCTATGAAATTATATTTACTTGAGTTTGGAGAATTTCTAGGACACTTAAGGAAATATCCTTGTAGTTAACAAGGTTTCCTAGGATTGTGTCAGACTGGAAAAGAAACTAAGTCAAGTAAAGTATTATGTTTTCAAAATAACATTGTTCAAAAGTACTTGTTAGTACTTATATTTGTCAAAAATGCATAACATCCTTCAAAAGTACTAATACTGTTTCAAAGCACTAATGTTTACAAAGTACGAATATTTTTTTTTAAAAGTGCAATACTAAACATGTTTCAAAGAACAATTTTTTCAATCTGAAAATGTGTTTCAAATTTTCTTTTGCATAGCATTTTTTTAAGTATTCTTCCAAATGTACTATTTGTTAAATAAAAATATTTTTATGAGAGCAATCCTTCGAAAAATCTTTTCTAAATGAAAGTTTTTCTAAGGCAATAGTGTTCTAAGTGCGTGAATTTTCTAAAGACTTGTCTACAAATACAAAATATTTTTAAAATTCACAATACTTTTCAAAGTGGAGTTTCTCTTTGGTACAATTTAAGCTACTTGCTATACTTTCAGAATTATACCAAGTATTTTTATTTTCAAAACTCATAAGCTCTGATACACACATTTCTTTCTTAAATCTTCTTTCAAAAGATCCTTATTGATATATGTCCAAGGGGGAGAGAAATAGAAAAGAGAGAGAAATTTTTTTCTCGTTTTCACAAAATGCTAAGTATTTCTAAATGCTTTAAAACTGGTTTAAGCATTTTTCAAAGTACTTTCAAAATTTCTAAAGAACTTCAAAATTGTCTTAGTGCATTTATTTAAAATTTTCTTTGGGTCTCCTAAGTAAAATTTTCCTTAGTAAACAAAGTTTGTCTGAGCAAAACCTTTGGAAATTTTTTGGGCAAATGTTTCTAAGTAAAGTTTTCTTAGTAAACAAATCTTTATTTTGGCAAAAACTTGTCCATTTAAAGATTTTTTTAATAGTTTTAAATGCACAAAATATGTTCCAAGGAAATTTTTTTTACGTGTGCAAAAGTTGAAATTTTTTAAAGGAAATTTGTTTTCAAAATGTTGGCTAAGTAAGCTACTGTTAAGTTTTTCTTAAAAATTATGTTGCAAGCTTTTGCAAGTTTTTTTAAATATCCTAAAATATAAGGAGAAGAGTTGTCACATTAAGGGGGAGCTTCATGCATTTTCAAAACATCCATTACTTTGAACATATTTTCAAAACATCCATTACTTTGAACATCATTTTTTTGAAAAATTATGAAATCCATTACTTAATGTTTTTCTTGACAACTATGTTTTTGGGAAATTGTGAAATCCATTACTTAAAGTTATTTTAGAAAAACTCAAAAATCCCTCTTAGATATTTTGTTAATCCATGAATATCTTTTTTGATATATGGCAAAGGGGGAGGAAAGGTCAAAGTTAAGTGTTTTATAACACAATACTTCTGGGTTGCAGGGAAAAGGGAAAATAAAATTTCTAAATCTTTTTACAGTTCAAAACTACACTGGTTCTTTTACTCTGCTCAAATTCATTTGGTCTTAACTGTCTTGCTTAAACTGTTATAATTTTTACTTAACTTTGAATTGAGATGCCATAAATCAAAAAGGGGGAGATTGTTGGTGCAGGAAGCACCATATCGAACATTGTTTTAATATTGGCAAAGGATTCAAAGTTAAGTATTATTTGTGATCTAACGATGTTACTCAAGTGTGCAGAAAGAAGTCCTGGCAAAGGGCAGCTGGGCACCTAGCGAATTGCTGCTAGGCATCGAAACCCTAAGACCTGGCGAAGGGCTGCTAGGAATCAAAGACTTGGCGAAGGACTGCCAGGCACCTGGCGAAGGACTGCCAGGCACCTGGCGAAGGACTGCCAGGAAACAGAGTCCTAGCGAAGGGCTGCTAGGCACCTGGCGAAGGACTGTCAGGAAACAAAGTCCTAGCGAAGGGCTGCTAGGCACCTGGCGAAGGACTGCCAGGAAACAGAGTCCTAGTGAAGGGCTGCTAGGCACCTTGCGAAGGACTGCCAGGAAACAGAGTCCTAGCGAAGGGCTGCTAGGCACCTGGCGAAGGACTGCCAGGAAACAAAGTCCTAGAGAAGGGCTGCTAGGCACCTGGCGAAGGACTGCCAGGAATTGAAGATCCGGCGAAGGGCTGCTGGGCAAAAGTCTAACCGGAGGAGCCGGTTGGCAAAAGATAAACTCTCCTATGAGGAGTAGGTGAGGACGCGTTCCCCGTCGAGGGAACAGTAGGCGTCGGTTCGACCTAGGGTTCCATTTGGGAGACCCGAAGTCAGAACCAAGACAGCTACGACTGTAAAAAATTATCTAACACTCTTACCTTGTTGTTTGGAACTAACCCTGGATGCAGGACCGAAGGAACGTGTTTCTGCAGCACAGAACGCCCCAAAGGAAAGGGGCAGCAGTTGGGCAGGGTGCCCTGGAGGTCCCGGGCACCCCCAAGGTCAAAGCAAACAACCAAGCAAAGAGTCGCTTCGAAACTGCACTAGGCAGGGCGCCCTGGATGCCTCGGGTGCCCTGGGTCCAAGCCAACTGAGCAATCGAAGCAAATCTAGCCGAGAAGCCAGCAGACCAAGTCAACCGGGGCGCCCCCAGTGTCCCGGGCGCCCCCGTCAGCTCCGAGTCTGATTCTGGAGGGATAATGTTGGTGCAAGTTGCATCAATGATGTTCTCCTCTAAGTGTTTTAATGTTTGACAATACACTTAAGTTAGTGATACATTGAACAGACAAAGGGGAGCAAAGGAGGAGTAACCTTAGTGGAAGAAAAGTCCTAGTTAACCTAGGCACTAAAACCTGGTGAGTGAAGCTGGGCACTAAGTCCTGATCGAGGATTGGGCACTAAGTCCTGGCAAGGGCTGGGCACCGAAGACCTACTCGGAAGGTGGGCACTAAGTCCTGGTCGGGGACTGGGCAAGAAGACCTGGCCGAGGGTTGGGCACCGAAGTCCTGGTTCGGGGAATTGGGCACGAAGACCTGACTGAGGGTTGGGCGTCGAAGTCTTGGACTTAGGGTTTGGGCACGAAGTCTTGGTCCGAGGGACTGAGCAACTTAGCTGAGCGATGACTAAGGACAGGAGTAGAGACGGGTCAGGGTTTGGGCATCTCGAGGTCCGGAAGTATAGGAAGCTAAGCAAAAGTCCACCTGAAGGACTGGGCGGCAATCGTCTCCTGAAAGGAGTAGGTGAAAGGCGCGTTCTCGGGGGTGGGAACTTGCACCGGTTCGACCTAGGGTTTCATGGAAATCCGAAGTCAGAACTAAGTCCTTAAGGTCAAGAATGTGTGTATATTTGCTTTGTGTTTGTGTATCTTGCAGGTACCAAGATTGGAAGGCAAAGCAAGGAAAAAACAAGGGCTGGAGGCCTTGAAGCAGGGCGCCCCCATCAGTGGGGGCGCACCCATGCATCCAGGGCACCCCCATTGATGGGGGCGCCCAAGCCAAAGGTGAAAAATGCAGGTTAAGTGAAGTAGCCAGAATAGGCTTCAATCAGGGCGCCCGGGAGGTCCGGGGCACCCGGGTTCAAAGCTGTATTTGCTGTTTTGAGTCCGAAACACAGATAAGCCGTCATGAGGGCGCCCGCGAAGTCCGAGGGGCCCTGGTCAAAGGTTTTATCAGATGTGGTGAGGTCGACGCGGGGATAATGTTTGACCGAGTTTATCGGGGCGCCCCCGACGTTTAGGGCGCCCCAAGGAGTGCTATAAAAGGGGCTTCGACCCCTCTGCTTCAAACACAACTGTTAAGTGCTATTTTGTTTATTCTGACCGACGACAATGCGCTAAAGATGAGGCTCTACGACCGGGAGGCTCCAGGAGGAAGTGCGCGGCACTTCGGAGGTCCAGATCGGTCGAGTTTCAGATTCTTGTTCGGTTTGCTTTTATTTGTTCCGTACTTAACATTCAATATTGTTGCTTGTAACTATACACTGTAAGACGGGTTTTCTCCGCCTCTGAAAATTCCAGAAAGGAGACCAATAGTGGACTCATGCCGAGTATATAGGCCTTGGACGTACTTGTTGGTGCAGAAAGCACCATATCGAACCTTGTTTTGATATTGGCAAAGGATTCAAAGTTAAGTTTATTGGTGATCTAACTTTGTTACTCGAGTGTGCAGGCAAAGTCCTAGCGAAGGGCTGCTAGTCACCAAGTCCTAGCGAAGGGCTGCTAGGCAACTAGCGAAGGGCTGCTAGTCACCAAGTCCTAGCGAAGGGCTGCTAGGCAACTAGCGAAGGGCTGCTAGTCACCAAGCCCTAGCGAAGGAATGCTAGGCACCGGGTGAAGGGCAGCTCGGCATCCAAGACCTGACAAAGGACCATCAGGCAAAAGTCCAACCAGAGGAACAGTTGGCATCAGGTAAACCCTCCCGAGAGGAGTAGGTGAGGACGCGTTCCCCGTCGAGGGAACAGTAGGCGTCGGTTCGACCTAGGGCTCCATTTTGGAGACCAAAGTCAGAACCAAGATAGCTAAGGCTGTATAAATAAATATTTTATTGTTGCATTGTGTTTTGGACTAACCCTGGATGCAGGACCGAACGAACGTGTGTCTGCAGCTCAGAAAGCCTCAAAGGAGAGAGGCAATGGCTGAGTAGGGCGCCCGGAGTGTCCCGGGCGCCCCCAAGGTGCATACAAAATAAGTCAAAGAAAAAAGGGTTCGAACAGCTGCTGGGCGGGGCGCCCCCGTGCTCCCGGGCGCCCCCGCTGCTCCCGGGCGCCCCCAGCGTCCCGGGCGCCCCCATGCGCATGCATCGAACCAGAAGCCATCGAAGCCAAGCAGATAACGCTTGACCCGGTCAATCCGGGCGCCCCGAGCGCTTCGGGCGCCCCGGTCAAAGCGGATCCAGAGGATAGACGCTGACCGAGACCTTTGCGGATCAAAGGCCACGTGGGGGGCGCCCCCAACGTCCCGGGCGCCCCCTGGCCCTATATAAAGGACCCTCGACCAAGGCTTCGAAGAATCAATTCTCTCAACGCCTCAAAGCTCTTCTACGCTCGTGCCTTGCTCCGGAAACACTCCAACTCGAGCCGACGACGTCCCGCTGCCCCGAAAAAGTCAATACACTCCGGACGTCGGTAACGAAGAGTGCAATTCTTTATTATTATTTTCATGCACTTATTTTGTAACCAAATTCTGTAACTATTATTGCGCTTCATATAGAATTGCCCAAAGTAAACGGTCAACGACCGTGGGCCTTGGAGTAGGAGTCGACACAGGCTCCGAACCAAGTAAAATCGACTGTGTCTTTGTGTTGTGTTTATTTTTACTTCCGCTGTGCAATTGCTCTTTACGAAATTCCGAACGATTTTCGATATTCAACCCCCCCTCTATCGGTTTTCATGATCCAACAAGTGGTATTAGAGCGGGGAAGCTCAAATTTGATGCAACCACCAATTTGAGAGTATTTTCGGATTTTACAAAATAATTTTAATTTTTTTTCGTTGATTGAGGTTGGTGCAACACCCCTCAATCTCGTTCGCCTTTTTCAATTTTGAATGCTCATTTTTTCCCTATAAGTCAGAATTAATAAAACGATCAATTTCTAAAAATTTGTCATAAATTTTTTTTATTATTATTTTAATATTTTTCTCGAAATTCATGCTACCTTAATTCAAGCAAACTTGTTTTCAAACATACTTTTTCTTCATTAATCAGAATTGACAAAATTAACATTTTCATAAATTTATCATAAAATATTTTTATTATTTTATTATTATTTTGCCTCGAAATTTGTGCAACATTTATTTTGGGCTACTTTTTCTCTTCTCCCGCACTACTAATTCAAGACCAAGTCTTGGTACGTTTTTGTTATTTTGTTTGTGTGCAAGGTTTATATTAAATGGCCAACCAATAGTGGAACAGTGCACGATCACCACTATTCTCCGGCGAGAACTTCACATTTTGGAGATGTCAAATGGAGTCCCTTCTGAAGGCCACATGGACTTATGGAAGATCATCCAAACGGGATTCTTGTTTCCCGTAGAAGATGAGTCATCAATCGAGTGGGACAAACTGGATGAACACACCCTCAACCAAATTGAGACCGACGCAAGGGCAACTGCAATCCTACAATGTGGCCTAACCAAGGAGCAACTCGAGCTAGTAGGTCCATGCAGATGTGCTAGAGAAATCTTGGAAAAATTGGTTAATCATAATCAAGAGATCTCAAATGAAGAAGAAGATCAAGTAAGTTATCTTGCCCTTTCGGTCCAAGCACAAACAGCGAGTCAGAGTCTGAACCAGAATCAGATGACCAATTAACTAAGACGGTAACTAATTTTGAATTTTTTTCTAAATTTTAATTAAATAATCAAACAGATACTGTAATGGTCGAGGAAGGGGTAAACTCTTTTGCAGGGAAAAATCTTAAAGAACCACCAAAGAAGGAGCTTCAACTAGTACCCGAGTCCGACTCAGACACAGAATCAGAAGATGAGCCTAGATCCAAGGCGGCAAGAATCAAGGGGGAGATTCCCAATAAGGAACCAAAAGGTAAAAGTGTAAAATCAGATTTTAAAAATCATGTAATTTGTTACACATGTAGGGAGAGAGGGCACTACCAAAGTGAGTGTTCTACTCGTAAGATTCAAACGACACCAGTTCCAAAAGCACGAAGGGACAAAAGTCGCATCCAATACTTCAAGTGCCAGGAGTTCGGGCATTACCAACGTGAATGCACAGATAAAAGAGCTACCAAGAATGTCGGACAAACGATCGACAAAGGTAAATTTATAGTATTTGAAAATCCGTTATTTACCTTGAATAATGTGATTGATTCATGTAACTTAATTAAAGCAAACTTCAGAAAATTGAAACAAGAAAATGAAACCCTAAAACATAAGGTCAATAAGTTAGAAAATTTAATTCATAATCTTGCTGATTTCGAAAATCCGGAGTATTACTCCAATTGTGACCTTACTTAGACAATTGCTTGTTTTAATTATGTGTTTCTTTTTATTTTTGTTTTTGTTTTTTTTTTGCTTAGATAGTTTAAGGACTGAACCAACTTAACTGAAATTTAAACAACATAGTATTGGGTGGAGGTGAGATGATAGTACGTTAGGGAAGCCATCTTGGCGGAACTAGCCGAAGCTACCGATCCAAGACCCAAACTAGTTAGACCATAATTTATCAAAAAGTAATTTTGAAGATGAAATTTCACTAAAAGGCTTTGTCTAGGAAAGGGTTGATGATCCAATAAGGCTACGGCCAAAGAAGGCCTAGTGCCTCGCCAAGACCTGGAAGCCAATTTTTGAAATTCAAATTCAATTTACTCTTTGTTAAATTCAAATCTAACACAAATTTTCAGTTAATTTTAGATTCAAATATCTCTTTTCAAAATAAATCTTTCTATTAAAATATGCATCTCACAAAATAGTCAAGGATATCCTGTTTTGTCACTTAGAAATGGGTGAGATGCTTAGGACCTAAAAGTTGAGTCCAACCCAACCAACTAAATCAATTAAATTCAAACTCATCTTAATTAAATCAATTAAATTCAATTAAATCTTAATTAAATCAATTAAATTCAATCAAATCTTAATTAAATCAATTAAATTCAATTAAATCTTAATTAAATCAATAAAATTCAATAAAATCTTAATTAAATCAATTAAATTTAATTCAATCAAATTCAAAATAATTCAATTAAATAAAATTCAACTAAATTATTCTTAATTAATCTCAAATTCAACTTAATCATTCTCAACTAATTATTCTCAAAATTCAATTCAATCATTTATTTTCAAAAATTAAAATATTTGTCTCACACAACCCATAAGGTTAACATGCTTGACCACGTAGAACTAGGTGAGACATCTAGGACATAAAAGCATAAATCAATATCCTTTCAAATAAAAAAATGTTTTCAAAAGTAATTCAAACTTAACTCTAAATTTTAATTTATTGTACCCTACTTTTTCATTTATCACATTTTTTTGTCAAATATCACAATAAATAGAGTCTAGGGCTTATTCTGATTTAGTCAAAATAGTCAACCCTAGTCCATATAGTCAAACCTGGTCAACACTGAAGTCCCTTAAGGAACTTAGATAAAAGACAGACTGTGTCGGATACAGGGGGAGTTCTTCTTAATTTTTTTCGAAAAATTTAAATTTTTCAAAAACCTTATGCTTTTAAACTTATTCAAAAACCCTCGATATTACTATCTAGTTGAAAAATTATCATCATTTTCGAAAACTGTGCTATCATTTCAAGTTATGTTTTCAAAAATTTATCTTGAAAGTTATCATACTCAGAAGATTGTTCAAAATTATTCTTTTGATTTCAATAAACCCTAAAGACACAGAGGAAGGTCCACTTCATGATCTACAAGGACTCCTAGGATGTGTCAAATTTAGGGGGAGTTTGAGTCAAAAGAAGAATTTCTGAAATGTTTTTTTTGGTAATTATTTGTTTTGAAGTTATTAGATAATTCTTATAATTTAAATCAAACCCTAAAACTTAGAGGAATATCGCTTGTAGTCAACAAGCTTCCTAGGACTGGGTCAAGCTTAGGGGGAGATTAAATTAAAAGAATTATTGAATATTTTTTTTCAAAATTATATGTTTTCAGGCACTACACTTTTTAAATCCTGTTGAAAACATAAATAAATTTTCTTTCAAAATACTATTCTTTTAAATCATTTTGCTTATATATACTATCACTTTCAAAATTTTGCTTGACTTTAGAATACTTTTGAAAATAATATTAAAACTTTTTCTTAAAAGTACTTATATTTTTTTAAAAAATGCATAACATCTTTCAAAAGTACTACTATTTATCAAAAGTACTAATACTTTCCAAGGTACCAATGTTTACAAAGTACAAATATTTTTTTCGGTTTCAAAAGTGGAATTTAAGCTTTTGCTATGTTTTCAAGAATTATACTAAGTAATTCTTTTTCAAAACTCATAGGCTCTGATACACAAACTTTCTCTTAAAACTTATTTCAAAATATATTTCTTTATTGATATATATAGCAAAGGGGGAGAGCAAGAAAGAGAGAAAGGAATTTTAGTTAAACTTGTATCTCCTTTTCAAAAAGCAAAAATTTCTAAGTGTTTCAAATTTTTTTTAAGTGCATTTTTTTTGTAAAATTCTTCTTAGTAAACAAAATTTGTCTGAGCAAAAACTGGTTGAAAATTATGGCAAATGTTTGTTTTAGTGAAAAACTTGTCTAGAAATTTTTTAAGATTTTGGTTTTCAAAATACACAAAGTCTCCCAATTCTCAAAGTTGAACCATTTGTTAGGGAAATTTGGCTTCAAAATCTTGCCTAAGTAAAATTCTTTTTGCAAAGCTAAATAAAAGTTTTGTAATAAAATTTAGGTTTGCAAAAACTTTGTTAAAACCTTACCTTGGACACCCATGTTTGTTTTTGATATATGTCAAAGGGGGAGGAAAGGTCAAAGTTAAGTGTTAAGTTAAGTATGAGAAATTTTTTTACTGTTCAGAATTGCTATGTTTTATTAGTTTTAACCTTCCTGATTAAAATATTGTAATTTTTACTTAACTTTGAATTGTGTTGCCATAAATCAAAAAGGGGGAGATTGTTGGTGCAGAAAGCACCATATCGAACCTTGTTTTGATATTGGCAAAGGATTCAAAGTTAAGTTTATTGGTGATCTAACATTGTTACTCGAGTGTGCAGGCAAAGTCCTAGCGAAGGGCTGCTAGGCAACTAGCGAAGGGCTGCTAGTCACCATGTCCTAGCGAAGGGCTGCTAGGCAACTAGCGAAGGGCTGCTAGTCACCAAGTCCTAGCGAAGGGCTGCTAGGCAACTAACGAAGGGCTGCTAGTCACCAAGTCCTAGCGAAGGGCTGCTAGGCAACTAGCGAAGGGCTGCTAGTCACTAAGCCCTAGCGAAGGAATGCTAGGCACCGGGCGAAGGGCAGCTCGGCATCCAAGACCTGACGAAGGACCGTCAGGCAAAAGTCCAACCAGAGGAACGGTTGGCATCAGGTAAACTCTCCTGAGAGGAGTAGGTGAGGACGCGTTCCCCGTCGAGGGAACTGTAGGCGTCGGTTCGACCTAGGGCTCCATTTTGAAGACCAAAGTCAGAACCAAGACAGCTAAGACTATATAAATAAATATTTTATTGTTGCATTGTGTTTTGGACTAACCCTGGATGCAGGACCGAAGGAACGTGTGTCTGCAGCTCAGAAAGCCTCAAAGGAGAGAGGCAATGGCTGAGTAGGGCGCCCGGAGTGTCCCGGGCGCCCCCAAGGTGCATACAAAACAAGTCAAAGAAAAAAGGGTTCGAACAGCTGCTGGGCGGGGCGCCCCCGTGCTCCCGGGCGCCCCCAGCGTCCCGGGCACCCCCATGCGCATGCATCGAACCAGAAGCCATCGAAATTTCTAAAGAACTTCAAAATTGTCTAAGTGCATTTATTTAAAATTTTCTTTAGGTCTCCTAAGTAAAATTTTCCTTAGTAAACAAAGTTTGTCTGAGCAAAACCTTTGGAAATTTTTTGGGCAAATGTTTCTAAGTAAAGTTTTCTTAGTAAACAAATCTTTATTTTTGCAAAAACTTGTCTATTTAAAGATTTTTTTTAATAGTTTTAAATGCACAAAATATGTTCCAAGGAAATTTTTTTTACGTGTGCAAAAGTTGAAATTATTGAAAGGAAATTTGTTTTCAAAATGTTGGCTAAGTAAGCTACTATTAAGTTTTTCTTAAAAATTATGTTGCAAGCTTTTACAAGTTTTGTTAAATATCCTAAAATATAAGGAGAAGAGTTGTCACATTAAGGGGGAGCTTCATGCATTTTCAAAACATCCATTACTTTGAACATATTTTCAAAACATCCATTACTTTGAACATCATTTTTTTGAAAAATTATGAAATCCATTACTTAATGTTTTTCTTGACAACTATGTTTTTGGGAAATTGTGAAATCCATTACTTAAAGTTATTTTAGAAAAACTCAAAAATCCCTCTTAGATATTTTGTTAATCCATGAATATCTTTTTTGATATATGGCAAAGGGGGAGGAAAGGTCAAAGTTAAGTGTTTTATAACACAATACTTCTGGGTTGTAGGGAAAAGGGAAAATAAAATTTCTAAATCTTTTTACATTTCAAAACTATACTGGTTCTTTTACTCTGCTCAAATTCATTTGGTCTTAACTGTCTTGCTTAAACTGTTATAATTTTTACTTAACTTTGAATTGAGATGCCATAAATCAAAAAGGGGGAGATTGTTGGTGCAGGAAGCACCATATCGAACATTGTTTTAATATTGGCAAAGGATTCAAAGTTAAGTATTATTTGTGATCTAACGATGTTACTCAAGTGTGCAGAAAGAAGTCCTGGCAAAGGGCAGCTGGGCACCTAGCGAATGGCTGCTAGGCATCGAAACCCTAAGACCTGGCGAAGGGCTGCTAGGAATCAAAGACTTGGCAAAGGGCTGCTAGGCACCTGGCGAAGGACTGCAAGGAAACAGAGTCCTAGCGAAGGGCTGCTAGGCACCTGGCAGTCAGCACCTGGCGAAGGACTGCCAGGAAACAAAGTCCTAGCGAAGGGCTGCTAGGCACCTGGCGAAGGACTGCCAGGAAAAAGAGTCCTAGCGAAGGGCTGCTAGGCACCTGGCGAAGGACTGCCAGGAAACAAAGTCCTAGAGAAGGGCTGCTAGGCACCTGACGAAGGACAGCCAGGAATTGAAGATCCGGCTAAGGGCTGCTGGGCAAAAGTCCAACCGGAGGAGCCGGTTGGCAAAAGGTAAACTCTCCTGTGAGGAGTAGGTGAGGACGCGTTCCCCGTCGAGGGAACAGTAGGCGTCGGTTCGACCTAGGGTTCCATTTGGGAGACCCGAAGTCAGAACCAAGACAGCTACGACTGTAAAAAATTATCTAACACTCTTACCTTGTTGTTTTGGAACAAACCCTGGATGCAGGACCGAAGGAACGTGTTTCTGCAGCACAGAACGCCCCAAAGGAAAGGGGCAGCAGCTGGGCAGGGTGCCCTGGAGGTCCCGGGCACCCCCAAGGTCAAAGCAAACAACCAAGCAAAGAGTCGCTTCGAAAGTGCACTAGGCAGGGCGCCCTGGATGCCTCGGGCGCCCTGGGTCCAAGCCAACTGAGCAATCGAAGCAAATCTAGCCGAGAAGCCAGTAGACCAAGTCTACCGGGGTGCCCCCGTCAGCTCCGAGTCTGATTCTGGAGGGATAATGTTGGTGCAAGTTGCATCAATGATGTTCTCCTCTAAGTGTTTTAATGTTTGACAATACACTTAAGTCAGTGATATATTGAACAGACAAAGGGGAGCAATGGAGGAGTAACCTAAGTGGAAGAAAAGTCCTAGTTAACCTAGGCACTAAGACCTGGTGAGTGAAGCTGGGCACTAAGTCCTGATCGAGGATTGGGCACTAAGTCCTGGCAAGGGCTGGGCACCGAAGACCTGTTGGGTATTGCTTGGTGGGTTTCCTAAGCGGATACCTGGTCGATCCGAGAGACCTCTCTATGCCTACGGATTAAAAAATTTAATCTGAATAGAGTGTCGTTTACCATCGACCGTCTCGTGCCGTATCGAACGATTCAAATTGCAACTTAGCCAATTACCAAAATTGGTCTTGCAATTTGCTCGACCATTCGACCGCGGAAAAGGCGACGAGTTGATCGCCGACTTTTGTGTTTATGGTCGGGGTCCAGTTAAATAATTACTGACTATGATTCGCAATCAAAATAATTAAATAACAAACATGAAATGACGAGGCAATTGAATAAGGTACAAATAAGAATGAAATGAGCCAAGGAAGAATTTACCTTCCGTTACCTTACGATCTTCTACCGTATGACCCTCCCCTCTTGGACGTCGTGTGGGCGATGATCTCCCAAGAACCGTGGTCACCAAGTTGATCCCTTCTCCTTGCGCCAACCAATCCCCAACCAAAGGGATGCCGTCGGCCGCTCCTAGGAGATAATCCAAACACAAAACCTTACTATTTCTCTTTTCTCCACCGTCGACACCCGAACTGTGTCTTCTTCTCCACACGGAAGATTCTTGCTCACGAAGAAGGCTCCCGCCTTCTACACAGGAATGCAGGTTGCGTGAACAACCTTCCTGTTGCTCACACCTCACCTCCACAGGTTGCGCAAGCAACCTTCTTCTCCAATTAAAGTTGCATATGCAACTTTTTCTCCACGCCTCACGTCCACAGGTTGCCTCGAGGATGATCAATTGCAAGCAATGCAATTTATAGGAGACGGAGAGCAATACAATTAATTGGAGACGTAATGCATGCAATTAATAGATTAATTGCATGCAGTTAATTGAAGAAGAAACGCATGCTGTTAATTTGTTTTTCATTCGATCCAATGAAATGCATGAAACTGTTTTTCATTCGATCCAATGGTTTCATGCATTTCCAATTAATCCAATTAATGTGGATTAATTGCATGCGTTTCATTCGATCCAATGAAATATGAATTTCCAATTAATCCAATGCATGCGTTTCATGCATTATTCAATGCATGAGTTTTTCCAATTAATCCAATGCATGCGTTTCATGCATTATTCAATGCATGAGTTTTTCCAATTAATCCAATTAATGTGGATTAATTGCATGCATTTCATGCATTATTCGATCCAATGAAATGCATGAGTTTTTCCAATTAATCCAATTAATGTGGATTAATTGCATGCATTATTCGATCCAATGAAACATGCATTTCTATTTCCAATTAATTGAAGAAGAAAATGATTAATTGCATCCTTTCGTTCGGCGCTGCATAGAGAGGAGAGGAGAGGAAAAACTTAAGATTTTCCCTGTGTTTCCATGGATCAATTATTCAACTTGGTTTCATATCACCATGGGGTTTATATAGGGCTACAATAGGGACCATGAGGAGGAGTTGGATCTTGGCCTGCTAATGGACCCGGTCCATTAATGAGGATTCATTCCACTAAAGGGCCCTCATTGAATTACCTCACCAACCCCCATATTTACATATGGGCTCCACTTATTACAAGTCGTCCATCCCCCCGTGTTTAAGATTTCGAATGCCCGTTAATTAATTAAATTACTGACAATTTAAATTAATTAACTTCTGGATCCTTGACTAGTACCACTCGACCTTATCATCATGCCGGATTAAATCCACCTGCAGGGTTTAGCATGATGAACCTTTCGAGCTCATCAAGGGGGCATCATCAACCCAACTCACCAGGACACGGATTCCGTCAATAATCAACGGCACATCATATTATTAATATTATCTCCCAACTTACCTGGCCTATCGATCTAACAAAATAGATCTCACCCATTGGTAAATTAAAGAAATAATAGTTAATAATATATGCCCGTTATTATATCGGGATTAAGGGATCGTACTCCATAATAAAGTCTGAGGTCCTATCCAATTATCGAGTCAGTACAAATTAGATAGCCTCGTGTTTTTGGTCCTGCTCAATGTACTCAAAGCACACTAGTGTAATCCTATGGTCAAGACCAACCACACCTAATTACACTACAACCATTCCGATGGGTTGTCCAATTCCATCTCGGTTGCGAGCCTCTATTTATACTAAGCAAGGAACTGATAACATGATCTTCCGTGTGACACCACACACCATGTTATCTACAATGCAAGGTAATTGGACTTCATGCATGTACTAATATAAACAGGCACCTAGTGTAGTTGTGATTCTCTTTTCAAAATAAAGATGTTCATATATATAAAAGAAGCATGTCTTTCAGTATACACATCTAACAATCTCCCACTTATACTCAAAGACTTTGCTGTTCTCTCATAGTCATACATCTGACTCCCATATCCTCCACATGACGATCAAAAACTCTAGCTGGAAGAGCTTTAGTGAAAGGATCTGCAAGGTTGTCCTCTGATGCAATCTTGATGACAGCCACTTCACCTCGCTTTACGATTTCTCGTATCAGATGGTACTTGCGCTCTATGTGTTTACTTGCTTTATGGGCTCGTGGTTCCTTCGAGTTTGCAACTGCACCACTGTTATCACAATAGATTGTGATAGATCTTGGAAAACCAGGAATCACATTCAAGTCCATGATGAAGTTCCTGAGCCATACAGCTTCTTTAGCTGCCTCTGAGGCTGCCACATACTCAGCTTCCATGGTGGAGTCCGCTATGCATTTTTGCTTGACACTCCTCCACACAATGGCTCCACCTCCTAAAGTAAATACAAATCCTGAGGTAGACTTACTCTTGTCCCTGTCTGACTGGAAATCCGAATCTGTATAACCCACAGGGACTAATTGGTCTGCCCGATAAACCAGCATATAATCCCTAGTCCATCTCAGGTATTTCAATATATGCTTTACTGCATTCCAATGTCCCTGTCCAGGGTTACTTTGATATCTGCTAACCATGCCCACGGCAAAACAGATGTCTGGTCTCGTACACAACATAGCATACATGAGGCTTCCTACTGCCGAAGCATAAGGAACCGCCTTCATTTCCTCTATCTCCTTTGATGTTTTCGGACACATCTCCTTGGATAAAGGAACTCCATGCCTGAAGGGAAGGAAACCCTTCTTAGAGTTTTCCATGCTAAAACGAGCCAGGACAGTGTCAATATATGAAGCTTGGGATAAGCACAACATCCTTTTCTGGCGATCCCTTATGACCTTGATCCCAAGGATGTGTCCCACTTCTCCTAAGTCCTTCATATCAAACTGTTTTGACAACCAGACCCTTACGTTTGATAACACTTTGACATTGTTGCCAATTAACAAAATGTCATCTACGTAAAGTACAAGAAACACCACTACGTTTTCGTCACATCTCTTATATACACATGACTCATCCGGGCTTTGAGTAAATCCATATGATTGGATTACTTCATCAAAGCGAATGTTCCATGATCGCAAAGCTTGCTTCAATCCATAAATGGACCGATTAAGCTTGCATACTAGATGCTCTTTGCCCTTTTCAATGAACCCTTCTGGCTGTTTCATGTAGATGGTCTCCTCAAGACTTCCGTTAAGGAAAGCTGTCTTGACATCCATCTGTCATACCTCATAGTCCATATGAGCTGCTATAGACAAGAGAATCCGAATCGACTTAAGCATGGCTACCGGTGAAAAGGTCTCCTCATAATCGATACCCTCTTTCTGAGTATACCCTTTCGCAACAAGCCTAGCTTTGAAGGTCTCAACCTTCCCGTCTGATCCTCTCTTTCTTTTATAGATCCACTTGCATCCAATGGCTTTTACACCATCGGGTAGTTCTACTAGCTTCCAGACATGATTAGAATCCATAGATTCTATCTCAGAGTTCATTGCCCTTTGCCAAGAATCTGCATCCTTATCTTGGAGGGCCTCGTCATAGGTCCAGGGATCTGGTTCATGTTTACCAGAGACCAAGTCTGATGACTCCCCCAAAAACATGAACCTTTCAGGCTCTCTAACAACCCTCCCACTGCGACAAGGCAGCTCTTGTGTATCCTCTTCCCCTTAGGGCCGGCGCCCTTTGTTCTTCTTAGGGCCAGCGCCCCAAGCTCCCATTAGGGCCGGCGCACCATCCACCCATCTAGGGTTGGCGTGAGCATCAACAACCAAGGAAGAGTCGAAGAAGAAGAAGAAGCGGATTGCGATTCCTTCCTTCTTTTCCCGGAATTTTGATTCCGTTACTTTGGTGGTTAGTTTCCTATCTTTTCTCTTATTCTTCTAGTTGTGCCTTTGGAGAATCTAGTAGTTCTCGTTGGCGCAAAACTCGTGACTTTGCGAAGTCATCCCGAAGAGAACTCGGCGTGGACGCGAATAGAGGCGAAGCTTCCAAGGGACGCTACGGTTGGATCTCGTCCCTTACTTCGAGTTACGCGAGGTACTTGGTAAATTAGTTTACTTTTCCGCAAAGTTTTAATTTATGATCATGTCCACACATCATAAGGTTGCATGCTAGATACGAGGTTAAAATAATTTAAGAAATTATTTTATGCTAATTCTTCCGCTGCACGTAAAAATTTGAAATTTTACGAACCCGTATCCTTGTCAACATGCACCCGGTCCCAACATATTAATCTACCCTTACTACCAAAATGCTTTCCGACTAAATTAGAAGAATCTAACCTTTGGCATAGGAGATTAGGTCACACTCATACCAAACTAATTTCAAAAATTACTCAACTTGGTTTAATTAAAGGTGTACCTAAAATCAAGAATTTTGAAAATACAATTTGTAACTCATGTAAACAAGGCAAACAAACTAAGTCAACTCATAAACCAACCCGATCAGACTTAACCCAAACCACACTTGAGCTCCTACACCTTGACCTATTTGATTCACATGGAGCCAGGTCACTAAGCGGGAATCGGTACTGTTTAGTAATCATCGACGATTACTCTAGGTTTACCTGGGTTAAGTTCTTGAAAACTAAGGATGAAACCTTTAATTTATTTAATGACTTATGCAAAATGATTGAAAATCAAAATGATACTAAAATTAAAAGACATAGGAGTGATCGTGGGGGAGAGTTTGAAAATCAAAAATTTGAGGAGTTTTGTAAAATTAATGGGTATATCCATGAGTTTTCCTGTCCTAGAACCCCCCAACAAAATGGTATAGTTGAGAGAAAAAAATAGAACCCTTCAGGAAGCCGCTAGAACCATGCTCAACGAATATAACCTAGCTAACCAATTTTGGACAGAAGCAGTAAATACGACATGCTATATTCAAAATAGGATATTAATTAATAGAAGACACAATAAGTCACCCTATGAACTCTATTATCATATATTACTTAATTTACACTATTTAAGGGTTTTTGGGTGCAAAGTTCATATTTTGAATACTAAAGATTTCCTAGGTAAGTTCCAATCAAATTCAACCCCAGGGACTTTCATAGGATATTCAACAACTAGTAGAGCCTATAGGGTTTATAATAAACAAACCCACAAAACTGAGGAATCTACCAATTTAATCTTTGATGAAGAGGTTGAACCAAAATTTGACAATCAAAACCTAAACCAATCAAATCTTGATAAAGAAGACAGTGAACCATTAACTGAACCATCAATTGAACCACTGATTGAACCATTAAATGAACTATCAATTGAACCAACTACTGAGGTATCAACTAAACCAATAACTGAACCAACCTAAGTAGTTGAACCAAACACTGAACTAAACCGTCCAGCTGGACCTGAGGCTGAACCTAGTTCTAGAAGAACAAAGAAACCCAGACTCAATCATCCTTCTGATCAAATCATGGGTGATCCAACCTTAGGAGTCAGAACTAGGTCCTCTTATAGAAATCTTAGGCAGATCACACTTATTTCAAAAATTGAACCTATGACTATAGAAGAAGGCCTACCTAACCCAGATTGGATCATATCAATACAAGAGGAGCTAGCCCAATTTGAAAGAAACCAAGTCTGGGAATTAGTACCTAAACCTGAGGGAAAATCAGTTATAGATACTAAGTGGGTATTTGTTGGATCGGAGAAAACGATAGAGGGGGGGGGGTGAATAACGTTGTAAAACTTTTTCGGATAGATAAAGAATATGCGCAGCGGAAAAAAGATAAAGTACACAAGAACATAAGTCATTTTTTACTTGGTTCGGAGTTGCGGTCGGCTCCTACTCCGAGGCCTACAATCCTTGACCGTTTACTTTTGGCAATTCTATAATCGTGATAAAAGATTTACAATTTAAATACAAAAGTAGATCAAAAAATTGAAATTGCTACACTTTTCATTACCGACGCCCGAGGTGGATCGAATTTCGGAGCAGAGGGTCGTCATCGACGCTGGAATCTCGAAGTCGGAGTTTGCCGGAGCGCAGCGCTTGAATGAAAAGGTTTGGAGCATTGAGAGCAAGTGATGTTGAAGCCTTGGGGGTGCACCGCCTTTTATAGTGCTCATACGGGCGCCTGTGACGATGGGAGCGCCTAACACGTGGCCTTCCCTACGCGAATCCTTATCCACTAGCTCGGTCAGTGCTTATCCACCTCCACTTGGGCGCCTGAGATGATGGGGGCGCCCGTGACCTCACGGACGCCTGATCTGGCTTGATCCAGAGGCTTCGTTGCTGTGGTTGGTGTTTTGCCCTCACACTTGGGCGCCCGTAACCATATGGGCGCCTGAGCCCATTCGGGCGCCCGAGTCCATCCGGGCGCCTAGGCCCAGTGAAGCACCTTACTTGCAGACGACCAGTCCTTCGATCCTGCAACTCAGGTTAGTACCAAAACCCAATAAGTATTAATTACAGTCGTAGTTGTCTTGGTTCTGACTTTGGGTCTCTCAAATGGAACTCTAGGTTGAACCGACGCCTACTGTTCCCTCGACAGGGAACGCATCCTCACCTACTCCTCTTAGGAGAGTTTACCTTTTGCCAACCGGCTCCTCCGGTTGGACTTTTGCCCAATCCACCTGACTAGGTCTTCGTACCCAACTTCCGGTCAGGTCTTCGGTGCCAAGCCCCTTGCCAGGACTTCTTGCCCAGTCCTCGACCAGGACTTCTTTGCCTGACTTCCGGTCAAGTCTTCTTGCCCAGTCCTTGACCAGGACTTCTTTGCCTAGCCCTTTGCCAGGACTTCTTGCCTAGTGTACCTAGGACTTCTTCCTGCACACTCAGTGAACATGTTAGATAACAATAACACCTTAACTTTTGAACCATTTGCCTTTATCAAAACCCAGGTTTGACATAGGTGCTGCCTGCACCAACAGTATTTAGAAACAAATTGAATGATCAAGGGAAAATTGTGAGAAACAAAGCCCGCTTAGTAGCTAATGGGGTTAGTCAAGTCGAAGGGTTTGATTATGATGAAACCTATGCCCCAGTAGCCAGACTTGAATCAATTAGAATGTTATTAGCTTTTGCAGCCCATAGAGGGTTTAAACTATACCAAATGGATGTCAAGTTTGCCTTGCTTAATGGGTTTATAAAAGAAGAAGTATATGTAGGGCAACCCCCAAGATTTTTAAGTTTGACTACTTAAAAAATTTTCCAAAGGAAATTTAAGTTAAAACACTTAGAAAATTTTCCAAAAGGATTTTGGTTAAAACACTTAGAAAATTTTCCAAAAGAAATTTAAGTTAATACACTTAGAAAATTTTCCCAAAAAAATTTAAGTTAAAACACTTAAAAAAATTCCAAAAGAAATTTAAGTTAAAACTAGAAAATTTTCAAAAGGAATTTTGAATTTCAACACTTATAAAATTTTCCATAACAACTTTGAAGTTTTACACTTAGAAAATTTTCAAAACAAGTTTTGAATTTTAATACTTAGAAAATTTTCCAAAACAATTTTTGAATTTTTACACTTAGAAAATTTTCAAAACAAGTTTTGAATTTTTACACTTAGAAAATTTTCCAAAACATTTTCGTTACATTACTTTTTGAAAAAGGAGATAAAAGTTTTTGAAAAAAAATTAATTTAGAAGAATTAAAAAAACTTCTTTTCTCTCTACTTTCCAATCACTCCCCCTTTGCCATATATCAAATAAAATATTAAGGCAAACAAATTGAGTAAAGAAAGTAAAGTGTTGTATTGAACCAATTTTAAGCATAAACTGGACCAAATCAATTTAAATTTTCTCTTTCGGGTCCTGTCTAACCCAGTTAGTTACTTACTAACTGTCATAAATAGTAGCTTTCGCTAGGGTTAGTCAAGTTAAGTGTTCTGATCAAGTTAGATTTTTTAAGCTTGACACTTAACCTGATTACTGTTCAATTGGTATTTATTGCCCCAATTACTGCAGATGCACTAACTTAAAGCATCTTGAATCAAGGTATAGACCTAAGCATCTCAACCCAGTCTAGGTTATCAATCAAAAGTACCCTAAATTGTTTGTGAGATGATGGCTTCTAGATCTATAGGTACATGCAGTTCTAGGGTTAGGGTCTAAGCTAAGTCCATTTGTGAAAAAGCCCAAGTTTTGAAGGGGGTAAGTTTTAAAAACAACTAATTCGGAAAATCATTTTAAATAAAAAATGATTTTTTTAATATATTAAATAACAGATAAAAAGTAAAATAGTTAAAAAAACATGTAGAGTAGTCCTATTCTACTAAGCATAACCCTAACTGCCTTCTTAGTGAGCTAAACTCAGACTCAGGTAAGGGTTTGGTGAAGATATCACCTAAGTTTGACTTTGAGTCTACATGCTTAAGGACTATTTCACCCTTGCCTACATGATCTCTTACGAAGTGATGTTTAACCTCTATATGTTTTGTTCTAGAGTGTTGGATTGGGTTCTTAGTTAGATTAATTGAACTTATGTTATCAATGTAGACTTGGGTTTAGGTGTAATCAAGCTGGAAGTCCTTAAGAGTGTGCATCATCCATAGTAGTTGTGCTACACACTCTCCTAAAGCAACGTATTCTGCTTCGGTTGTAGATAGAGCTACGTAGTGTTGCTTTCTACTGCACCAACTGACTAGACTATTTCCTAAATGTTGACAGCTTCCACTTGTACTCTTTCTATCTAGTTTGCATCTAGCGTAGTCAGAATCAGAGTATCCTGACAAGTCAAAGGTTGAGGTCTTAGGATACCAAATCCCTACATTTAGGGTGCCCTTAATGTATCTAAGTATTCTTTTTAGGGCTGCTAAGTGCGTTTCCCTAGCACAAGTTTGGTATCTAGCACACATTCCTACAGAGAATAGGATATTAGGTCTGCTAACTGTAAGGTAAAGTAGACTTCCAATCATATTACGATATAGCTTAAAGTCTACATGTTTACCTTCAGGGCCACTATCAATTTTTACATTTGTGGCCATAGGGGTACTTATGCTTTTGGAGTTATCCATTTTAAATTTCTTTATTAGCTCCTTAGCATATTTGGATTGATGAACATAATTTCCATCTCTAGTTTGCTTAATTTGTAGTCCTAAAAAGAAGTTGAGTTCACCAACTAGGCTCATTTCGAATTCGCTTTCCATTATTTTTACAAATTCTTTTAAGAAGTTTGAGTTGGTGGATCCAAAAATTATGTTGTCAACATAGATTTGGGCAATAAAAATGTCTTTTTCTATGGTTTTAACAAAAAGAGTTGAGTCAATTTGTCCTTGGTTAAATTCCTTAGAAATAAGGTAGGTTGATAGGCGTTCATACCATGCCCTAGGTGCTTGTTTTAGTCCATAAAGTGTCTTATTATGTTTGAAAACATAGTCAGGTTTTTCTAGGTCCTCAAAGCCGGGGGGTTGTCTACATAGACTTCTTCTTTGATGAACCCATTTAGAAAGGCTGACTTAACGTCCATTTGGTAAAGTTTGAATCCTTTATGGGCTGCAAAGGCTAACAGCATTCTAATAGACTCAAGTCTGGCTACTGGGGCATAGGTTTCGTCATAATCCAACCCTTCAACTTGACTGAACCCTTTCGCTACTAAGCGGGCTTTATTTCTGACTATTTCCCCTTGGTCATTTAGTTTGTTCCTAAATACCCACTTAGTATCTATGATAGATTTGCCCTCAGGTTTAGGTACTAGTTCCCAGACTTGGTTTCTCTCAAATTGGGCTAATTCCTCTTGCATCACTATGATCTAATCAGGATCAGGTAGGGCTTCCTCTATAGTCTTAGGTTCAATTTTTGAGATAAGTGCTATTTGACTAAGATTTCTGTAGGAAGACCTAGTTCTGACTCCTAAGGTTGGATCACCCACAATTTGATCAGAGGGGTGACTAAGTTTGGGTTTCTTGGTTCTTCTAGAACTTGGTTCAGCCTTAGGTCCGGTTGGATGGTTTGGTTCAGTATTTTGTTCAATTACTTGGGTTGGTTCAATTATTGGTTCAATTGATGTAGTAGTTGGTTCAATAGTCAGTTCATTTAGAGGTTCAACTAGAGGTTCAATTGATGATTCAATAATTTGTTCATTATCTTCTTTATTAATATTTTATGGATTCATGTTTGGATTATCAGATTTTGAATTAGTTTCCTCATCAAATATTAAATTCGTTGTTTCTTCAATTTTATTCGTTTGTCTATTGTAGACCCTATAGGCCCTACTTGTTGTTGAATATCCTAAGAATATTCCAGGGGTTGACTTAGACTGAAATTTACCTAGGTAGTCCTTGGTGTTTAGGATGTGGACTTTGCACCCAAAGACCCTTAGGTAATGTAGGTTTGGAAGTCTATGGTAGTATAGTTCATAGGGAGTTTTATTATGTCTTTTGTTAATTAGGACCCTATTTTGAATGTAGCAAGTCGTACTAATTGCTTCCACCCAAAATTGTTTAGCAAAGTTGAATTCATTGAGCATGGTCCTAGTGGCTTCCTGTAGGGTTCTATTCTTCCTTTCTACTATCCCATTTTGCTGGGGGTTTTAAGACACGAAAATTCTTGAATATACCCATTTATTCTACAAAATTCGTCAAACCTTTGATTCTCAAACTCTCCCTCGTGATCACTCCTAAGTTTTTTAATTTTGGTATCATTCTGATTTTCAATTATCTTACATAAGTCAATAAACAGGTTTAGAGTTTCATCCTTAGTTTTTAGGAATCTAACCCAAGTAAATCTAGAGTAATCATCGATAATGACTAAGCAGTACCGGTTTTCGCTTAGTGACTTCGCTCCATGGGAATCAAATAGGTCAAGGTGCAGGTGCTCAAGTGTGGTTTGAGTTAGGTCTAATTGGATTTGTTTGTGATTAGACCTGGTTTGTTTACCTTGGTTACATGAGTCACATATCGTATTTTCATAGTTCTTAATTTTGGTATTCCTTTAATTAGACCAAGTTGGGTGATTTTTAAAATTAGTCTAACATTTGTATGACCTAATCTCCTATGCCAGAGGTTGGATTCTTCTAACTGAGTTAAGAGGCATTTAGGTACTAAGGATAGATTGATAGTATAAATATTATTTTTCCTAGTACCCTTAAGTAAGACTTCTGAGTCTTGAAGGTTTCTAATTAGGCAGTCAGAGTTGGTAAAGGTAACTATATAGCCAGTATCACATAGTTGACTTATACTAAGCAAATTAAATTTAAAGATCTCAACCAAGAGTACCTTTTTAATCACAAAATCAAAATTGAGTTCAATGTTACCTGACCTAATGACTTTGAGTGTAGCATTATTGCCAAATGCTACTGAGCCTAGGTTCTTGAACTTGAGTTTGGTGAATTTCAATTTGTCTCCAGTCATATGTCTGGAGCATCCGCTATCCAACATCCATTGGTCCAAATCTTTATGTTCCTACACATAAAGTATTTATTGATTTGGATCCAATTAGAATTAAGGATAGCTTAAATTGATTTTCACAACCTAATCTGTCTCACCCAGTCTAGAGTTATCAATCACGTTAACCTTATGGGTTTTGTGAGACAGTTTTTAACAGAAATAAAGATTTTATTTTGAAAAGCATGATTAATTTTGAAGAGTTGAATTAATTTTAAAACCAATTAAGTTTTAAATTTATTTTGTAAATTGGTTAAATCTAAGATTAATTGAAATTTGTCTTAGATTCAAATCAGACAATAGTAAAGTGAATTTGATTTTCAATAATCGGCTTCCAAGTCATGGCGAGGCACTAGGCCTTCTTTGGCCATAGCCTTATTGGATCATCAACCCTTTCCTTGACAAAGCCTTTTATTGAAAATTCATCTTCAAGTTACTCCTTGAAAGATTTTGATCTAACTAGCTTGGGTCTTGGATCGGTAGCTTCGGCTAGTTCCACCAAAATGGTTTCCCTAACGTACTATCATCTTACCTCCACCCAATACTATGTTGTTCAAATTTCAATTAAATCGTTTCAGTCCTTAGTCTAACCAGTCTCAGGTCTAAACATAATAATTTGCAGAAATAAATAAACAATCAAGCATGCAATTAAGGAATTAAGCAACAAAAAAATTATCTAATTATGAAAATTATTTTTAAATTGGCTCCCCCTAGACTAAAGCCATGATAATGATTAGGCATGATGTGAATCTTGGCCTTGGGGATCCAATACTGGTTTGGTCCAGCTTGGTTGTTCAAGCATAGTTTGGGTATCCATGCTTAAACTTTAGGTCTAGATTGGTTCAATACGGCATAATATGACCGTTGTCTCGACTTGGTGCGATACCCTAACCCAGATCGATTTAGAATGGACTTCTATTTTCCAAGGATCATGTCAAGACCCTTGGAACCCGAAGTAAATCGTTCTAAAGCTACTCTGAGGTCCTTGACTTGAGTTTTCAAGGAGGAGTTCTCTTTCTCAAGCTTTTCAACTTGAGTAGAGGTTCCTTCTTGAACCTTCTCGGTCAAGGATCTATGTTATATTATTTTATATGCCATGTTTGCGATATGTCATTCCATCATTTATGGCATGCATGTGATGTTCTATAGATGGTATATTTATATGATGATGATGAGACCTAAACCCTTATATAAAATTAAAGTCTACACCTTTCGTTAATATGGTAAGAACCAGAGTCTAATTTCTTATTTGGATTATTGGACTCACTCCAAGCTCGATTTGAAATCAGATATGTTCAAACCATAGAGATATGATCTCACGATTAACAACTGAGCTTTAACTTGAAGCATTAGCTTATTGGACTCACTCCAAGGTTAGTGTTGTTGGTGCAAAGAGCATCAGTGATAATGTAACACCCCAAAATTTTCCCATATGAAATATGAAGAATTCATGAAACATTATTATGAAATGTCATGATGGGCTTGGCTTAATGGGCTTTGATATAGATTAGTGCAAAATTTGATAAAAAGAAGATGTAGAAAGGAGGAAGCAAGGATCGAACCTTGAACCTCCTAGTTGCACAAACCATGTCTTAACCATTGCACCAAGGATGTTTTCTTGTTGAGAGAATAAGAAACATACTTGTTAAAGCTAGGGAAGTGAAGAGACATGTCTCTTCATGAGAAGAGTATAAATAAGAGAGGAAAAGAAGTTGCATTTCTCTCTTCTTCTTCCCCACTTCAAAACCGAAAATCCTAGAGCCCTTCTCCCTTTCAATTTTCGAAATTGCACCCTAGGGTTCTAACCCTAGGGAATTGGAAGGAGGAAGATCCCATCCAAGGATCTTGCCCTCTACTAGGGCCAAGAGTTCTAGAGAAGTGCTAGTAAGAGGAACATTCACCCCTCCTTCAACCAAGGGTACCCTAAAGATTTAGAGAAGGTGAAATTCAAGCGAAAGGATGTAAGTATCCCCTCGCCTGCAATGTAATTGTTGTGCATGAATCTTTTGTTCTTCTTGTTTTCAAAAAAGGGAAAATCCCTTGTGTAAGTTTCGGCCACCCCTTAGGGGAAGGCCTTGGTTACTCCTTGATGCATGAGAAGAACCCTTGGAACTTAGGGTATATGTATATGTTGTTTCCTTCATGATGTTAGGAACAAAACCCTAGGGTTTTGCCCTTGTGTAGGTTTCGGCCACCCCTAAGGGGGAGACCTTGGTTACTCCTTGATGCATGAGAAGACCCCTTGGAACTTAGGGTATATATATATGTTGTGTCCTTTCATATTGTGATGACAAAAACTAGGGTTTAGGGTTTGGATTGGTTTCGGCCAAGGCATGGAAACTAGGGTTAGTGAAGGTTGAATTATCCTATAATATATCCATGCTTAGTGTATTGTATGATAGTGTATACAAGGTGTTTGTATAAATGTTTGTGTGAAGGTTTCATTGCCAAAAACCCTAATACTCCTACCCTATGACTTTCGGCCAACACCCTAAGATTAGGGTTTGTGAAGGTTAAACTACCCTATGAGATATGCTTATGTTTGGGGATGATGATATGTATATGCATGTGATGTTTAAATGGAATGTTTGATTGGAAAAACTTAATTTCCCCCTAGCATGACTTTCGGCCAAGGCATGAACCATTAGGTTTGTGAAGGTTGATTACCCCATGATATATGCTATGCTTAGGATGATACATGATGTATATATATGTGATGCTTGTATGGGATGTTTGATGTCAAAAACCTAAGCTACCTCTACCCTTGACTTTCGGCCAAACCTTAGGTTTAGGGTTAAGAAGAACTCAATTAACCCATGAAGCATGCTACCACTTCCTATGACATGAATATGATTTATGTGACCAATCTTGTCATATATAAAGTATGTTTAAGTGGTTGAAATATGATGTATGTATGAGCATGTCTTATAGCCCATGGGGCACCCTTATGAGATTGCATGTGATGTGTATGTTAAAATGCTTGAAAGGATACTCCACTAAGTATGGGATCAAGAGCACCCCTTATGTTGTGTGGTGTGTCCCTATGGGATTATGAGCACCCTTGAAGAGTGGTGTGTCCCTTGAGAGTGATATTTGGAGTACTCCTTAGCATATATGTAAAGACATGATAAGTATTTTACTTTGTAAGTTCTAGTACCCGACTCGGAAGGGGGTCGTTAAACAAATCCGGTGTGTATGTTAACTTAAGGTCATGGCTCCGGTAGGACGGAAGGGTCCTGCTCTAATGAGATTGGTGGCTCGCTACCCCAACTCATTAGGGAACGCGCATTATGTGGTACACAACTGGGCCCTATATGATGTTGATGTATTTTTAAGTAATACCTTTATGGAATTGTTTTGAAAACATTTATTATATGTGATGGGTATGCTTAAGATACTATATACTGCATGCTTAGAAACTTTGATGTTTAGTATGCTATGATGAACTCATGCTTATGATTTATTATGTGTGCATGTTGTATTCCTTCGTATGGATTTTGCGAGTAGGACAGGATCCTTACTAAGCATTTGTGCTTACTAGTTTATGTGTTGTCTTATGCTGCAGATAAGGGAAAGGAACACTTAAACTAAAGGAAGAGGCAGGAGGGCTGAAGATGTATGGGGTGGTGGCTCGGGAAAGAAAGATTTCTATATCTACTTTATTATGCTTTTGTTTATGTCTCCTTGATAATGAATGTTAGTGATTACTCTTATACATGATTAGGTTTGATCATGTTGTGAGTTGAACTACTCGTGAACCTATCATATTGTAGAATAACTCTTAATTAAATATTTCACATGATGTTCTAGACTTCCTTTAGACCCAATTTGATGAACTAATATTATGCAATGGAATGTATAACCTCACTATCATGATTTATGTGCTACTAAACTTACTACGCACCTACCATGTTCTAATGATCCAAGCATGATATTTGATTGGCATGTACTGACTAGTATGCTTAGTACTTGTAAATATCACTTGATGGTTTTAGACAAGCATGCTCAGTACTTAGTCCTCGCACTCTTGCATTGTTTTTATGTTATGTTAAAATAATTATATGATTGATTGATTGTACGTAACCCCGCCCCGAGAGTAGATATAAGGGCGGGCGTTACAGATAAACAGTCATCCTCTAGGGTTTCAATGTTTGACAATATACAAAGGTTAGTTAAAGTGATCATGTGTTAAGCTAAACAGGACCTAATGTTTGGTAGGATAGACCCAGGTTTGATCAAGATTGACAAAGGGTTAGCCAAACAGAATCTGATGTTTGGCAGAACTATAAGTGACAATATACATAGATTTAGTTAAAGTAATCAAGGGTTAAGCCAAACAGGACTTGATGTTTGGTAGGGCAAACTCAGGTTTGATTAGGTTGACAAAGGGATAGCCAAACAAGATATGATGTTTGGCAAAGTGAATAGTACCTAGGGTTTGTCAGTTTGACCAAGGGATTAAACCAAACCGGACTTGAGGTTTGGGGTTATACTTACTTGAAAGGTGGAAGGAAGAAGTCTAGTCAGGATTAAGATAACTAGCAAAGAAGTGATTATGGTGGAAGAAATCCTAGTGAGTGAAGCTAGGTGGAAGAAATCCTAGTGAGTGAAGCTAGGTGGAAGATATTGTTAAATACGGCCAAAAAAAACCGATAGAATAAAAGTTTATTTAAGGATAAAGAGTTTGGTATACTCTTAAATCACGAATGGGTAAATAATTTATTCCTAGAAGTTTATTGAAGTGGATTACAATAAGTTGGAGGGTTAAATAGCTAAAACTCTTACCCTAAGAGTAGGATTAAGATTACTAGAAGTTGAGGGGCCTTTCTGTAAAAAGCCCTCACCTTAAAACCCCTCATATCCGCTCGCCCACAGCCACAGCCGACTTCTTCTTCTTCCTCCCATCGCTTGCCCTAGCCGCAGACATCCTTCCTCTGCCTTTCTCTCCTTCGCGAACCCTAGCCACAGACGCACCGCCCCTTCCTCCTCCGTTGTTTTCTTCTCCCCTTCCGCGTGCCCTAGCCGCAGCCAAAGCCCAAGCGCCCGATTCCTTCTTCCTCTCCCGTTTTCTTCTCCTCCATGTGCCCTAGCCACGGTCGACGCCGACATTTTCCTCTCCTCATCGCGCAACCTAGCCGCAGGTGAAGCCCACAGTCGATTTCCTTCCTTTGCCTTTCTCTCCTTCGGCGATTGTGAGGGTTGCTGTGGTCTTCAAAGCTAAGTAAGTTGTCTGTGCTAGCCATCGCAGAGGTAAGGACATATAGAATTAGGTCGATTATGGATAGAGCAGGTTTTCCCTTAGAGTTGTTCTATTGGGCATTTGATTTCTGGAATACGTATTAATGTTTTGACCCTTTTGGAATTGAGTTCAGGTTGTGGATTGGAATCTAGACCCTGGTTTTGGTATCTACTGAATTCCTCCTCCCTGTTGCTCAGGTAGCTTGCTGTGTCGGTGATCAACTGAGGTAAGATACGATTATTCAATGTTAAACCTTGGATGTATGTTCTGATGGTTGAGCTAGGGTTCTATCAGGGATTCAATTCTCTGATGAAACTGCGATTTAAGAATTAGATCAGTTTGTACAGTTAGTTTAGTGTATCTGTGCCATAGGATACCTATACTTCACTATATAATTTTAGTTTTGGTTTTGTTGTGTGGGTTGAATTTTTAACCTTGTTACCGTAGGATTTTGGGTGCTTGAGATCTTGTTGTGAGCTCCATTTGGGGATGATACCTGTTGGTTTTGGGATAGCTATTGATTTAAACTACGGGTTAGGTTTAATTGGAAATTTAAACCTAATAAGTCAACTTGATAAATCCCGACTCCAAATTCTAATTAGAATCTAATCGAGGTAATTTGGGATAATTAAGGGTTAATCATCTAATTATGGTTAATTAGATGAAACGATGATAATTAGAACGATCCTAATTAGTTGAGACAGTTCGTATAGCTATAAATTACATATTGTTGTAGCTAAACATTATGCCTTTGATACAGGGCATTGATTGGATTTAGCATTGCTGATTATCAGACGGGTGGTTCTTTCTGATACGAGCATCATACGATTGAGGCGGGTACCCTTGACTTATCTTTTAGATATTGTCGTATTGCTATGTATGGTTTGTTATAGATAACAGTAAGTTTATATGCTATACCTGCTTTAGTATACCTATACTTGATATTTGTGGCTTATCCTTGAGGTTATCTCCCTTTTAGCTTCATACAGTCTCAATAGTTGTTATGTGTATATATATGTGCATAGATATAGTGATATATTCCCTCGCATTTGACATTGATGGATCATTGGTTATTTCGTTAGTATACCTAGTAGGTTACTTGTATCCCATGATATAGGATTCAGACATATACCTAGCACACTAAGGTGTTAGTTGAGGACTTCGTGGGTGTTGTATATGTTTGAGTCATGCACTATCCTTGCATTGTTGAATGCTGACGATCATTGGCTCCTATGTAGTCTGAGCCCATCGTCAGTTACATGAGGATATGCACATACACCCACTCAGGGGTAGTGGCTACCATAGGTTGTGTGCATTTGCCCTGTATTGCTCCGTTCGGCCACTATTTGGAGGGTGGTTCAGGGCGTGGTAGCAGCCAGGGATCCCTTCTTGTCTTGATACACGAGAAGATGAGAGTGAGACTCCCCCATTGCTTGGGGGTAGGAGAGTGACCTCCGCTAGCATCCTGTCCACTCGGTCACTCAGGAGCAGTGATAGCAGGGTGCGTACAGTTGTCATAGCTCTACCCACTCGGACGTCCATTTATGACAGGTGGACGATGATCTGACTGATGTCAGGGGTGACACATATCATTGCACCATGTGCATATTTTACATCGTGCATTGTTTGCTGCATTTGATTTCTGCATTTGATTGACATGCATATACTGGAGACTTGTCTACCTTGGATTATGTGATATACTTGTTCCATTGGGATTTATTTCACCCCTCTACAGGATAAATGGATTGTGGTATGTACCTTCATTCAGTATCTTCAGTGTATACCCTTGTCTATTATTCATATGAGACTGTATCAGCGTAGACTCTTATTGTTAGTATAACGTACTATGCATATCTGTTTGGGTATCTGTTGAGTTTATTTGGACTCACACCGTTGCCATACTTTCTGATTTCAGGTTGATATCTGCCAGGAGGGTCCGAGTCGCCAGTCCCGTGCTTGTGACTACATCTGATTTGGTTTTATGTGCTACTTTCTATTTTTGGATCATATCCGATTTTATTTCGCTGCGTTGGATTTTTGTGGACTTGTACTATGTGTGTGGTTTTGCTGCGTTCCTGCCCCCCTACCACGGGCAGCTTAGGTAAGTTCGTGGTTTGGATTTAGGATTATATTGTCATATATATTATTATTCTGTTTGGATTTGAGGCTTGAGGCTCATTTAAACTGCTTGGTGATGTTATATATGTTGTATGTATGTGTAAATTGTCCGCTGGACAGGGGAGGTGTTGTCCGATTTTCTATTGGATCAGCGGCTCCTAGGTCTCGGGGCGTGATAGATATCCTGGTGGGTAATGCTGGGTCCTATTGAGTTAAGTTGGGTCCTAGTGAGTAAAGCTAGGTGGAAGAAATCCTAGTGAGTGAACCTAGGAGGAAGAAATCCTGGTAAGTGAAGTCAGGTCCTGGTGAGTGAGGCTAGGTGGACTAAGTTCTGGAGAGTGAAGCTGGGTACGAAGACTTGGTCCGGGAGACTAAGCACTAAGTCCTAGCCGAGCGAGGACTACGGACAGAAGTAGAGACGGGTCGAGGTCGGACGTCTCGAGATCCAGGAGTCTCGTGTTGATGCAGTCTGACCCTGATTGTTGTTTTGGTGTTGACACCGATTTTAGTTTAGGTTGATGATTATGATTGGGATTAAGTCCTGGTCGTGAACTAGGCATACCTAGTGGGACTAGGTTTGATGGAAAAGTCCTAACCTGGAGGGTTAGGTGTGAAAAGTCCTAGCTTGGAGGGCTAGGTGTGGAAAAGTCCTAACATGGAGGGTTAGGTGTGAAAAGTCCTAGCTTGGATGGGTAGGTGTGGAAAAGTCCTAACCTGGAGGGTTAGGTGTGAAAAGTCCAAGCTTGGAGGGCTAGGTGTTGAAAAGTCCTAACCTGGAGGGTTAGGTGTGAAAAAGTCCTGGCTTGGAGGGTCAGGTCCTAGCCTGGAGGGCTAGGTTGATGAAATCCCGGCTTGAAGGGCCAGGTCCTAGCTTGGAGGGCTAGGTTGATGAAATCCTGGCTTGGAGGGTCAAGTCCTAGCTTGGAGGGCTAAGTTGGAGTCCCTGGATCGGTCTGGTGACCGATCAGGGAAGTTGGCACGGTGCTCCTTCGTGGATCAGTCTGGTGACCGATCCAGCGATGACTGATCGGTCTGGTGACCGATCAGGGAGCACACAGTAAGGTTGGGAACCTACTGCTCAGCTCCTGATCGGTCTGGTGACCGATCAGGGAGAATGCAGTTCACTCACTGCTCTCCTCCTGATCGGTCTAGTGACCGATCAGGGAGCATACAGTGACTTTGGTTCTCCTTACTGCTCGGCTCCTGATCGGTCTGGTGACCGATCAGGGAGTATACAATGGGTTTTGGGAACCCTACTGCTCGGCTCCTGATCGGTCTGGTGACTGATCTGGATTACTGTTCAGATCGTTCTGGTGAACAATCAAGTGTCGCGGAGTTCTCGCTATCACCGATCAGGCTGGAGCCTGATCGGTCGGGGAGCTTCCTGATCGTCTGGTGACCGATCAGGTCACAGCCTGATCGTCTGGTGACCGATCAGGCCCGTGTGGCCGTGAAAGCTGGGAGTCCCAGCAAAGCTGTGGATCGTCAGTTGACCAATCCACGAGCCCTGGATCGGTCCGGTGACCGATCACTTTAATTCAAAATGCACTGTCAGACGCTCTGATCATGTCTGAACACATCTGATTCCTCTGCTCTTAATCTCTGATACCTGATTCTCTACTTGATTTGCTGTGCTAATGATCTAATCAAGTGTGCAGGTGACAGGAATGGATTCAAACACTCAAGGAGAGTCAATGGGAGTCTTTCCTTGGAGCAGGTTTGTCCGTTTTCCATCTCAGGTTACAATGGATGCTGGCACTGCTGGAGCTGCTGACTGGGGGTTGGCTGAGGGAAGCTCAGGGAGTCCAGGAGAGCTCAATGATAGCTAGCTGTTGCAGCTGAGTAGCTGGAGGCTGCAGTGAGATGCTGTGACCTGGCGATCAGTGGAGAGACTTAAGCGCTGGGTGGCGAAGAAGTCTCAACAACGCTGAACAACAAAAAACTTGATCAACTCTGCTTCTGCTACAACTTGTGCTCTTGCGACAACTCTGTTTCATCATCTCTTGAGCAAGCGACTGTGATCCTTGAAGAAACTTTCTGTTACTTGAGCACTTGGAAGAGAAACAAGAAGCTTGGTGAGTCCATCAGCGAGAAGACACGAAGAAGGGAGTTATTGCGTGAGATCTGCGCTGAGTGGAGCTCGGGAGAAGTTTGCTTGTGTTCCTGTGGTTCTAAGTGATAAGTAAGATCCTTCTTGTGTTTCCTGTACTTTATACTTGATTCATTTCGAAACGCTGTGGAGAGGTTACTCCACCAAGAAGGAGGTTGCATTTTATCCGGATTTTTCGGGGCTTGATCTGCCAACGATCAAGGGCACGCCAAGGAGTAGGGGCAAGTTATCCCCGAACCTTGTAAATCCTCTTTGTTAGCTTTTTGTGTTTGTGCTTAGTTTAGGGTTTAGTTTTCTGCAACTCTGGTTTTCTTGTGCTTCCGCTGTGCTACTAATCCTTGAGGTGCAGAAATTCGAAAAGTGCTAAAGTTCAAGTGTCTGGCTACATTCACCCCCCCACTCTCTAGCCATCCAAGTTCCAACAAGTGGTATCAGAGCTTGGTGCTCTGTTTAAGCGAATTAACAACCGAGAGTCAACGACAATGGCTTTGAGAGAAGGCTTTAGCACTACCCGACCTCCCTTCTTCGATGGAGCAAATTTTCAATATTGGAGATAGAAGATGGAGTACTATCTAAAGATGGACATCAACACTTGGTTCGCTGTGAAGGAGGGGTTTTCCCCTCCAAAGGATGATGAAGGAAAAAGAATTGGAATCATGGCGTTGGTCGGCTGAACAAACCCGGAAGAGTGAAGCCGACGCGAAGGCGGTGGTGACCCTACAATGTGGTATGAACAAAGACCAACTCATCAAGGTTGGTCCCTTTACAAGTGCAAAGGATTTGCGGAATAAGCTCATCAAACTCCACGAGGGTACCCGAGACTCAAGAATAGTTAAGAGGGACTTGTTCCTTAACCAACTTCAAAATCTCTCCATGAAGGAGAGTGAAACCGTAAGTGAGCTCCACAGCAGATTCAAAGAGGTATTGAATGGTCTCCACTCTATTGATGAAAAGGTCGAAAACCGCGACCTTGTGAGGTATGTGTTAAAAGCTTTTCCAAGGAACACTTTGTGGTCATCCATGGTGGATGCCTACAAAGTCTCTAAGGATTTATCAATTGTAAAGTTAGATGATTTATTTTGTGAAATGGAATTACATGAAATAGCTAACAAAGGCCCCAAGGAGAAGGGGATTGCCTTAGTTGCAGGAGAAAAGAATAAGAAGAAGAAGGAGAAGGAAGTCTCTTCATCTTCATCCTCATCCGAGTCCGAATATGAGTCCGAGGAAGATGGCAATGGGTCCTCTTCCTCTGAGATAGCAAATTTTGTTAGAAGGATGATGAGAAAGAGTCAGCGCTTCAAGAGTAAAGGTAACCCAAGTGAAGTTAAGCTTGATAAGACTAATATTACTTGCTATGAATGTAGTAAGAAAGGGCACTTCAAAAAGGATTGCCCAAAGCTCAAAAAGAAGGAGGATAAATCCAAGAAGAACAAGAAGGCCTTGAAGGCCACTTGGGATGAATCCTCCTCAAGCTCGTCCGATGAAGAGAAGGATGAGAAGAGTACACGACATGTGGCACTCATGGCAATTGAGGGAGAAGAAAGCAGTGATGAATCTTCCGACTCCTCAAACGCGGCTTCATCATCTTCGGATGATGAAGAGGTAATTACTCCGAACTCGATAAATGTTATAGAATAATTGCATGCTTAACCGATTTGTTGAAAAAGTCAAAAATTAAGGTTAAGTTATTGAAAATTGAAGTTGAACAATTGAAGTCCTCTAGGGATGAGGACGTAGATGATTTGCATGTTGAGATGTTAGAGGATGAGAATAAATCATTGAAGAGTGAGGTTGAGAGACTCAAGAGTGTTCTTGAGAAATTCTCAACAAGCTCAAAAACTTTAGACATGATTTTGAATGCCCAAAGGGCAGTCTACAATAGGGCCGGTATTGGTTACCGACCCAAAGAACCATCATTTGTGTCTTTAATGTCTAGGACTAATGTTAGGCAATCTAAGACACCTAGGGCTCAAAGGAAAAGTAGTCAAGGCATGGGTGCCTAAGTCATGCTTAGTAGGTGCTTTAGGTCCCAAGGTTTGGGTACCTAAATCTTCTATTTTTCGAATTATGTAGGTTGTGATTGAGGGGGAGCATCTATCAACTTGGTTCGTTGATAGTGGGTGCTCCAAACACATGACCGGGGATAGATCATTATTTACTACACTTCAAAGAAAAAGTAGAGGTAATGTTTCCTTTGGTAACAATGGTAGTCTTAAGGTCATAGGAATAGGAGACATTCAAATATCCGAATATCTTAGAATTAAGAATGTCCTTCTAGTCAGGGGGATGACATTTAATCTCCTAAGTGTCAGTCAATTGTGTGATGCGGGTTACACAATTGATTTCCAATCAAGTCAATGTCTAGTTAGACAACATGACAACTTTGACACGGTACTAGTAGGAACAAGAGTAGATAATATTTACCAAGTTTCCTTTAAAAGTGCTACTAATGCTTTTGCTAAGTGTCTCATGTCAAGAGAAGATGAGTCCACCCTTTGGCACCGGAGACTAGCACACGTGAACATGAAGAATATCCGGAAGTTGGCCAACAAGGGATTAGTTCGTGGCTTACCAAGCATCAAGTATGAAAAGGACAAACTTTGTGATGCATGTCAAATGGGTAAGCAAACAAAATCTGCACATAAAGGTAAAAGCACTGTAAGTACTTCTACTGCATTGGATTTACTTCATATGGACTTGTTTGATTGTAGTACAATCATATCCTTGAATGGTAGTAGATATTGTTTTGTTATCATTGATGATTTTACTAGATATACATAGACATATTTTCTAAAATATAAGGATCAAACCTTAGATGTTTTCATTTCATTTTGTAGAAGAATTGAAAATGAGAAATCATCAACAATTAAAACAATAAGAAGTAATCATGGAGGTGAATTTCAAAACCAACGATTTTTAGAGTTTTATCATGATAGAGGGTATAGACACGAGTTCTCCACTCCTAGAACACCATAACAAAATGGTGTTGTAGAGAGGAAGAACCGGGTCTTACAAGAGACTGCACGAAGCATGCTCAATGAGTACTCACTACCAAGCTACCTATGGGCTGAAGTTGTGAATACAGCTTGCTACGTGCAAAATCGAGTCCTCATACATAGTTTTCTAGGAAAGACTCCCCATGAACTTTGGTTTGGAAAACCACCTACAGTTAAACATCTTAGGGTGTTTGGTTGCAAGGTGTTTATTCTAAACACCAAGAACCACCTTGGAAAGTTCACGGCAAAGGCTGATGAAGGGATACTAGTCGGGTACTCCCTCGTTAGCAAAGCCTATCGAGTCTACAACAAGAGATCTAGATTAGTTGAAGAGTCTTCTGATGTTGTTTTTGAAGAAATTCCAAAAGCAAATGATCAACTAGAAGATGTCGAAGGAGTTCAATTCGAACATAGGAGACTAGGTTTGAATGAAAATCCAAGTGTTGTTGATGGTGATGAGTCTGATGACAGTGAGCCTAGACAACCCATCGATCAGCCGGATCTTGAGGCTGAGCCGGTGTCTAGTGAAACCATCCAAGAAGCACCACCAACACCGAGGTAAACTAGGTTAGCCTCTAGTCATCCCCAAGACCAAATTGTTGGAGACATCCATCATGAGGTTAGAACTAGATCATTCTTTCGGAATGAGGCGAATGAGGTTGCCCTAATTTTCGAAATTGAACCTAGAAAAATTAATGAAGCATTAAATGATCCCGATTGGATCATTGCTATGCAAGATGAACTAGGTCAATTTGAAAGAAGTCAAGTTTGGGACTTAGTCCCTAGACCGAAGAAGACCACCATTATTGGAACCAAATGGGTCTTCAAAAATAAATTGAACCATAAGGGAGAAATCATAAGAAACAAGGCACGCTTAGTGGCCAAGGGCTACAGACAAGTTGAAGGCCTTGATTATGATGAGACCTATGCTCCCGTAGCCCGATTAGAGTCCATTCGATTGATGCTTGCATTTGCAGCACATCGTGGTTTCAACGTATATCAAATGGATGTCAAATCGGCTTTCTAAATGGTTTAATAAGAGAAGAGGTCTATGTCGAACAACCTCCGAGGTTTGAGAGTACCGAATTTCCAAACCACGTGTTTAAGCTCAAGAAGGCGCTTTACGGCCTTAAACAAGCACCCCGAGCTTGGTATGAGTGGTTGTCGACATTTCTAATTGAAAAAGGCTTTATTAGAGGCCAAATAGACCCTACACTATTTCTACGTAGAGATGGTGATAATATTTTTGTAGTCCAAGTTTATGTCGATGACATTATTTGTTGCTCAAACAACAAGGGCTATTTAAATGAGTTTATTGGACACATGGAGAGTGAATTTGAAATGAGTCTAGTGGGAGAGTTGACTTTCTTCCTTGGACTTGAAATCAAGCAAACTCGTGATGGAATCCATGTGCATCAATCAAAGTATACTCAAGAGATGCTTCGAAAATTTAACATGAGTTATTCAAAAGAGGTAACCACTCCCATGGCTACAAACACAAGATTAGACAATGATGAGAGTGGTAAACCTGTTGATTTGGCTCAATATCGAAGCATGATAGGTAGTCTGCTATACCCCACAGCCAGTCAACCTGATATACTTTTTGCTGTGGGTATGTGCGCTAGGTATCAAGTTTGTGCCAAGGAATCTCATTTAATTGTTGTTAAGAGAATTTTGAGATACCTTAAAGGCACAATTGGAGTTGGTCTTTGGTACCCCCGTACCGAATCATTTGACCTAATTGGCTATACCGATTCCGACAATGTTGGATGCAAGTTGGACCGGAAAAGTACAAGTGGGGCTGCCAACTTTTAGGTTCATCATTAGTTAGTTGGTCAAGTCGGAAGCAACATTGTGTTGCTCTCTCCACGACCGAGGCAGAATATATCGCCATGGGAGAGAGCATATCACAATTGTTGTGGATGATTCATACATTAGAGGACTATGGATTAAGCTACAAGGGTGTGCAAGTGTTGTGTGACAACATTAGCACAATTAACCTAACCAAGAATCCAATCCATCATTCTAGGACAAAGCATATTGAAGTGCGTCACTACTTCATTAGGGATCATGTTGCTAGAGGAGATGTTGTACTCTCATATGTACAGTCCAAATCGAATCTAGCGGACATTTTCACTAAACCACTCCCCGAGAATGAATTTAGTTTCTTAAGAAGGGAGTTGGGAATGTGTCGTGCTTCGTAGGATTAAAATGCATTCAAAACCCTTCATGGTCATCTCAAAATTTTTGGGAACAATTGGGTAACTTGGGGACATCTCACACAAACTATAAGGTTCAACAAAATGTCAATGCATCCCTTGAGAAATTTGGTTGACGAGATAACAATTACTAAGTTGACCAAGTATGGGGAAAACCAATGCATAACATATGCGTATTTGGCTCCATGATCATACTTGGACATTCCAATCAAGGAAACTTGATTGGAGACTTGAATTTGATACAAACTTGTTTGAAATTACTTGAATGTTTGTTGATTGAGTTTGACTCCACTTGGGTTGAGCAAAGTGATTTGTCCAAACCATAAGGACCTTTGATCCTTGTTCAGGGATCAATTATAGTCAAGGGACCACTTCTAAAATTGATAATATTTATCTGATTTTTTAGAGATTGATAGGGAGTCTGAATCTGAAATTTCAGATCGTATCAGGAAAATTCAGGGAGCCTGATCGGTCACCGGACCGATCAGGATTATGTCTGATCGGTCCAAGGGACCGATCCAGTTATTTCGCGAGAAAATGTCAAAATCCCACTGTGTTGGCCTGGATCGGTCCACAGACCGATCTGGCCCCCTGTAGTGATCGGTCCACAGACCGATCCTGAGGGTCACAGTAAGCCTCCCAAACCTACTGTTCGCTCCCTGATCGATCAGCTGATCGATCAGGAGCCTGCCTGATCGGTCACCAGATCGATCAGGACCAGGCTAGATCGATCAGGTTGGGGCCTGATCGGTCTGGGCGCTCCCAGATCGAACGGTGATCCATTCGATCACATTAAATTTCGGTTGGTGGACCGATCCACCAACCTATTAACATCGTGTAAACCCTACATCTCCGAACCCTAGCGCCGAAACTCTCCTCTTGCGCGTGTGACCTACTTGCTGTGCGATCGTCTCCCTGTTGCGCGTGCGACTGGGATTTCTTCTGCGCTGCTAGGAGTTTCTCTTTTGCTGCTGTGTTCTTTCTCGCAAAGCACCACTTGTGTGTCTGTTGTTCTCTGCGCAACTCAGCCGCGTGATTCCTCTCAATCAACTCAACATGGCACCTAAGTAAACTTTGAGTTTCGAATCTTTTCATACAGATTACTTCCTAAGATTTGTGATGTTTCGGCTAACCATGTTCTTTCTTATTGCATTTTCTTTTTGTGTTGTGACCCTACACTTGCCATGACCTTCCTTTCCTTGCATTGGATCGTATTGATTAAATCTAAGTTCATTTGATCATTTTCTATTATGATTCATTTGATCAATGTCTTAAAACTTCAAATTCCAATTCATTGTATCATGATTTAATCAATCCCATTTCATGTCGTGACCTTACTTTGATCCTTGACCCTACTGATTGAACCTAGTCTTGATCATTAAATCAATCCAATGATTCCATCCTTTAGAAAGTCATCTAAGGGAAAAGAACCCATGGAGGGAAGCTCTAAGGGCAAAGTGTTAGTGATATGAGAGAAGTGTCCTAAGGCAATCGCCTTATGATTATAAACATTTATTTTAATAAATGATAATTCACTATTTGAGTATACATGTTTGTATTTGATTGGGATCTTAAACTCATATACTGAATGTCCGCCATACAATTCACAGCATAAGAGAATTTGTGATGGGATCACAACTAGTGATTATCTCTAAATGTGCAAATGTGAATTGTTGGAAATATCCCTAGTCGATGAATTGATAAATACGGACATTATCGATTCTGTTGAGACTAGCATGGGTTATTCTCTATTCAGCTGATTCTCACTGACTGGTGACATTGGGATGTCCGGAGATAAACATGGATGCTAGTTAAGGGAACTAGTTCATTGGAGTGACTAGCTGTAAGACTTCATATGGAAATCTACATGTAGATATGTCAATGAAGATCTTACTGCGGCTTAAGTGCGATGTTCCTTTGACTTGCGGTGTTCAAGTCATCTTAGTCATGGAGACTTATACTTTGACATCTTAAGCAAGCATCTCCAAGGAGGTGTGGACCCAGGATGATCGGGTATAAGCCGAAGTGCCCGAAGATGTTTGAACAGCCTACAAAGGATTCACCACTCCTTGCGAGGAGATGTATACCCAGGCCTATCGTCGGATTGTTACTCAAAGCCTCTGGCCAGAGCATATCATGTTAAGAGTGCGAGTCTCTTAAATACATGAGAGTAATTAGAAATTCAAAGGACGAGAAAGACACTACTTGGGCTAGGTGTGACGTAGTCAGCCTAGTGGGGACTGACACCATTGACCGTGTCCTGAACCAAGTGGGTATAAGGTGGTGAAGGAAATGGGGCACGATTCATTAGAGCTGTTGAAGGGTTTCAGAATAATTTCATCTGAGGTCAAACCGTTGATCTTTCGATTAATTGGGGATCATGATGTACTACTAGGTGCCACTCATGATCGTTCTATAATTAGTTAAATTATAGACGGCCAACATAAATCGAAAGCCTATTTAGTCGCACTACGAGTAATCTGAGGGATTTACAACGAGTTGAAAATTGGATTTTCCGATCAAGAGAAATAAGTCGAATCTGAGTTAGTCAGAGGCGCAATGGAAGCTAAAAATAGCTAAGTCTTTTGAAGGCTTTTTGGGCGAATTAAATGAGTTTAATTCGCGGCGTTTCGGGTTGGTTTGGCCGGCCAAAGAGGGTGTCAAAACCCCCTTTGGTGGCCGGCCAATAAAGAGGAGAAAACCAATTAATTTTGGTTTAATTAATAAAATAAATCTAGTGCGATTTATTTTATAAATTATGGATAAATAAATTTGTATAAAGAAATTTATATAAATAAAATTTATAGAAATTTATTCTTTTTTGGAAGATTAAAATAATCCATGAATTGGTTTATTTTAATTTTATAAAATCAATTATGAATTGATTTTTCCATAATAAGAAAGTTTATAAATTTCTTATAAAAAAATTTATTCCATAATTAAAGAGAAGAAGAATTAGTTTTATTATAAATTAGTTTATAATAAAGACTCGGTTTAAACGGAATAATTAATAAGAAAATTTATAAGATAAATTTCTTATAACTAATTCCGTTAAATCCGTTAATTCGGTTTAGAGGGAGACTTAGCAAAGGAGTTGGTACTATATAAAGGAACCAAAGGCTAGCCCTTATTTCCAAAATAATTGAGTAATTGTTATTATTCTCTCCCTCTCTCTCTTAATCTCTTCTCCTCTCCCCTCTCTTGCCTAGGGCCGGCGCCCAACCTTGTGGTTTAGGGCCGGCGCACCCAACCTACATCCAAGGCAAAGTTGGCGTGAGCTATCAAGAAGAAGGAGAACCTGAATACGAAGAAGAAGAAGCGGATAGCGACTCCCCTCTTCCCAGAATTCGATTCCGTTACTTCGTTGGTTAGTTTCCTAATTTTTCTCTTGTTCTTCTTTGTTGTGCCTATAGAGAATCTAGTAGTTCTCGTCGGCACAAAACTCGTGACTTTACGAAGTCATCCCGAAGAGAACTCGGCGTGGACGCGAATAGAGGCGGAGCTTCCAAGGGACGCTACGGTTGGATCTCGTCCCTTACTTCGAGTTACGAGAGGTATAAAGTAAATTAGTTTACTTTTCCGCAAAGTTTTATTTTATGATCATGTCAACACACCATAAGGTTGCATGCTAGATACGAAGTTAAAATAATTTAAGAAATTATTTTATGCAAATTCTTCCGCTGCACGTAAAAATTTAAAATTTTACGTTCTCGTATCCTTGTCAACATGCACCCGGTCCCAACAGTGGTATCAGAGCCGATTAGTGTTCGACATTATCATATAATTGTTTTGCGGAACACTTTGTCATGATCTCAATTTCGAAAAAAATTTTCAATTATGGAAACTTTCAAATTATAATAGATTTTAGATTTAGAAATTTCAAAGTTTGGAAATCTTCATGAAATTTCGCAAACGTTTGGAATTTTCTAGTTTCTAAAATTTTATGATAATTGTGAAAACTTCCCATCTTTGGAAACTTTCCAAATTTTGAAAATTTTTCTATTTTAAAAATTTTCCAATTTTTGGAAATATGTAAGTTTTCTTTTTACCAGAAACTTACAATTATTCTGAAAAATTATTTTTGAAATTTAGCAATTTTGGGCACTTTCTTTTGAGAAAGTCTAGACAAATTCATGGACAGTTAATTGACAATTAAATTTGAATTGGTTTTTAAATTGACAACAAAATTCTTTATTTTGGATTGAACCTCGGGGAGCCGTCCAATTTAAAGTTAGTTGTTGTAATTTAATTTCCCAATTTTTAATTGAAATTGTCATGTTTGATTTGGATTGAGCCTCGGGGAGCCGTCCAATTAGATTTACAACACATTACTTTTCTTTGGGTATCTGAGCCTCGGGGAGCCACCCTTAGAAAACAATTTATTGTAATTAATTAAATCCATCAATAAAATATGTTGAAGAGGTGATGCTCTTACATATTGTTGTCTCCAAAATTAATTAGGAAAATGGTTTGCTATAGAGTATTCTTAAATAAGATTTTCATGAAAATAATATGTAGTTGAATTAAGGGATTTGTCTCTTAATTTAATAAGATTTGATTTAGAGAAATCAAAGTCTTGAACATATTATTTCCGAAATTAATTATGACAATTTAGGAAATTGTTTCCCAAAACAATTCCTTTAATAAAGTATGAAATTATAATTAGGAAATCCGGTTCCTAATTTAATTCATGAGACTTGATAAATTAAGTCACATACATACTTTATTAAGGAAAACGTTAGTCATGACATAATTATATGTCATGAATGTGCTTAGAAAAGAATGAGACCCAAACACCCCTTACAAAATATTAAGGCTAACACCTTCCATTAATATGGTTAGAACCGGAGTTTTGTTTCTCGTTTTGGGTTGATGGACACATCCATGCCCGACTTGAACCTCAACATGTTCAAACCATAGAATTAGTTTATGAATAATATAGTTGAAGTCAGAGGTCAATCCTTAGTTTTGGTTGTTGGACACATCCAAGCCGGACTAAACGGTTGAATGAACTTCAACAATATTAAAACTATTTCTTGATTAATGGGTCAGCCTTAAGCTTGGAGCATCGATTTGTTGTGCCACAGCCAAGGTCGATGTGAAGAGAGGTGCAGTTGGGTGCTATGTATAATGATACATACTTGTTAATGAGTTAACAACCCAATGATTTATGCAAACATTCAATTAGTTGATAGCATAAAGTGATAGTTACATATATGCGATGTGTAATCGGAAAAATTACCTACCTTCATAGCTAAGAAAAAACTTGATGGCCACAGCCATGGTGGTTCTTATCTATGGTTGGATATCAACCTATTTGGAGATGTTCCTACGATCTCCCGAATTGATAATAAGGGTGATTCAATTCGTAAAATAAATAGGATTTAATTTATGTATGTTGATACATTCTTTAATAAATCTTCTCACATAATCTCAATTTGTATTTCTAGGTTAATCACTCGATCATGTCTTCTCACATAAACTTGCGTTCCATTTTGGACACCAATAAACTGACTGGGCCGAACTACATGGACTGGCTTCGAACCTGAGGATAGTCCTCAGCAGAAAAGCTTGCTTATGTCCTTGAAGAACAACTTCCCACCCATCCTCCAGAGAATGCAACTCCAGACCAATTGTTGGCCTATCAGAAACATGTGACCCGATTCTGAACTTGCGAGTTGTATCATGCTAGCCTCTATGGTACCTGAGTTGCAAAAGCAGCATGAGCATATGGATGCTAATACCATCATCTTCCATCTTCATGAGTTGTTTGAAGAGCAGGCGAGATCCGAAAGGTTCGAAGTCTCCAGACTCCTCTTCACCACTAAGATGCAGGAAGGCACTTCTGCCTCGCAGTTTGTGTTAAAGATGTTGGGGTACATTGAGCGACTGAGCGCACTCGGTTTTGCAATGGATCATGAACTAAGTATTGACTTAATTTTGAGTTGTTTGCCCAAGAGTTATTCACAATTTGTGATGAACTATCGGATGAACAAACTGGAGACTACCATTCCTGAGTTGATCAACATGCTGAAGACTGTGGAGCCTTCTGTAAAGCCAGATCAAAAAGCAGTACTGTTAGTTGGTTCCTCGAAGAAAGGTTCTAAGAGGAAGGCCAAAGAACAGAACAAAGGGAAGAAGAAAAAGGCCAAGAAACTGAAAAGAAACCAAAAGGAACTTGCCATCACTGTGGCAAGGAAGGTCACTGGCGAAGAAACTGCAAGATTTATCTTGAGTCCTTGAAGAAGAAGGCATCCGATGCCCCATCCTCTTCAGGTATCTTCGTTATTGAATGTCACTCTATTTCCTCAAATACCTGGGTACTTGATACTGGGTGTAGCTCACATATATGTAATGACATACAGGGGCTAAGGAATAGAAGAAGACTCGTCAAGGGAGAAGCGAATTTGGAGTTGGAAATGGAGCAAAGATTGCTGCTGTTGCCATCGGAACATATTTGCTAAAGCTCCCACTGGACGTGTCTTAGAATTGGATAATTGTTATTTTGTTCCTTCATTAATAAAGAACATTGTATCTATTTCATGTTTGAATGAAAAAGGTTATCATTTAACTTTCAGTAACAATTGTTGTTACATAACTTTAAATGGCGTTCTTTATGGGAATGGAACTTTGTGCAATGGCATCTACACGTTAGATTTATCCAGTGACGTTTTCAATATCGAAGTTAGCAACAAACGTGCTCGAATAGATAATCGAATAGACTCCTACACGTGGCACTGTCGTCTTGGCCATATAAGTAAGAAACGCATGACCGAATTACACCGATGTGGAATTTTGGAATCATTTGAACCCGGTTCATTTGATACATGCGAATCGTGCTTAAAAGGCAAGATGACCAAATTACCCTTTCCCGGAAAAGGTAATCCAGTGGGAGAGTTGCTTGGTCTAATACATACCGATGTATGCGGACCAATGTCAACTCAAGCACAAGGAGGCTATAACTACTTCATCACCTTTATCGATGATCACTCACGATTCGGTTA
>JAGFNQ010000866.1:69492-121973 GCA_024364735.1 Boesenbergia rotunda | reverse complement strand
ATGCTTAAATCCATTCGGATGCTCCTAGCCATAGCAGCTCATTATGATTATGAGATATGGCAAATGGATGTGAAAACAGCTTTCCTTAATGGAAACCTGCTTGAGGATGTATACATGATACAACCTGAAGGTTTCACATCGGTTGATAAAACCAAAGTATGTAAGCTTCGACGATCCATATATGGACTGAAGCAAGCATCTAGGAGCTGGAACATCCGTTTTGATGAGACAATCAAAGAGTTTGATTTCTCACAAAATCCTGACGAACCTTGTGTGTACAAGAAGGTTAGTGGGAGTGCAGTCGTATTCCTAGTATTATATGTCGATGACATCTTACTCATAGGAAACGATATATCAGTTTTACAAACAGTTAAAATTTGGTTGTCCAAAACTTTCTCCATGAAAGACCTGGGAGAAGCAACCTATATCCTTGGGATTAGAATCTATAGAGATAGATCAAAACGGTTGCTTGGTCTTTCGCAGTCTACATATATAGACCGAGTGCTAAAAGGGTTTAGCATGTCGGAATCCAAGAAAGGTTACCTTCCCATCAGGGATGGGATCAACCTTTCAAAGTCTATGTGTCCGCGCACAGAAGACGAGAGGATTTGCATGAATAAGATACCCTATACATCCGTGATAGGATCTATCATGTATGCTATGTTATGTACTAGACCCGATGTATCGTATGCTTTGAGCGTCACAAGCAGATACCAGTCGGATCCAGGAATGGATCATTGGGCGGCTGTCAAGACAATCCTTAAGTACTTAAGAAGAACTAAGGATGTGTTCCTAATATATGGAGAAGGAGATATGGTAATACGTGGGTATACAGATGCCAGTTTCCAGACAGATAAGGATAACTCCAAATCTCAGTCTTGATTCGTATTTACTTTGAATGGAAGCGCAATAAGTTGGAAAAGTTCCAAACAAGACACCGTAGCGAATTCTACCACCGAAGCAGTTTGGATCAAGAAGTTTGTCTTGAAACTTAATGAGGTTCCAACCATTGATGAAGCAGTGCCGGTTTACTGCGACAACAATGGAGCTATTGCACAAGCAAAGGAACCAAGGTCTCATCAGCGATCCAAACACGTGCTTCGACGCTATCATCTGATCAGAGAGATTATAAGTAGGAATGACATACAAATTGAGAGGGTTCCCACTGAAAGGAATATAGCGGATCCTTTAACTAAGGCCTTGCCTCAAAGCAAGTTTGAGGGACATGTTAGAGCCTATGGTATTGGATACCGTAGCGATTGGCATTAGGCCAAGTGGGAGTTTGTTAGTGATATGAGAGAAGTGTCCTAAGGCAATCGCCTTATGATTATAAACATTTATTTTAATAAATGATAATTCACTATTTGAGTATACATGTTTGTATTTGATTGGGATCTTAAACTCATATACTGAATGTCCGCCATACAATTCACAACATAAGAGAATTTGTGATGGGATCACAACTAGTGATTATCTCTAAATGTGCAAATGTGAATTGTTGGAAATATCCCTAGTCGATGAATTGATAAATACGGAAATTATCGATTCTGTTGAGACTAGCATGGGTTATTCTCTCTTCAGCTGATTCTCACTGGCTGGTGACATTGGGATGTCCGGAGATAAACATGGATGCTAGTTAAGGGAACTAGTTCATTGGAGTGACTAGCTGTAAGACTTCATATGGGAATCTACATGTAGATATGTCAATGAAGATCTTACTGCGGCTTAAGTGCGATGTTCCTTTGACTTGCGGTGTTCAAGTCATCTTGGTCATGGAGACTTATACTTTGACATCTTAAGCAAGCATCTCCAAGGAGGTGTGGACCCAGGATGATCGGGTATAAGCCGAAGTGCCCGAAGATGTTTGAACAGCCTACAAAGGATTCACCACTCCTTGCGAGGAGATGTATACCCAGGCCTATCATCGGATTGTTACTCAAAGCCTCTGGCCAGAGCATATCATGTTAAGAGTGCGAGTCTCTTAAATACATGAGAGTAATTAAAAATCCAAAGGACGAGAAAGACACTACTTGGGCTAGGTGTGACGTAGTCAGCCTAGTGGGGACTGACACCATTGACCGTGTCCTGAACCAAGTGGGTATAAGGTGGTGAAGGGAATGGGGCACGATTCATTAGAGCTGCTGAAGGGTTTCAGAATAATTTCTTCTGAGGTCAAACCGTTGATCTTTCGATTAATTGGGCATCATGATGTACTACTAGGTGCCACTCATGATCGTTCTATAATTAGTTAAATTATAGACGGCCAACATAAATCGAAAGCCTATTTAGTCACACGCACTACGAGTAATCCGAGGGATTTAAAACGAGTTGAAAATTGGATTTTCCGATCAAGAGAAATAAGTCGAATCTGAGTTAGTCAGAGGCGCAATGGAAGCTAAAAATAGCTAAGTCTTTTGAAGGCTTTTTGGGCGAATTAAATGAGTTTAATTCGCGGCGTTTCGGGTTGGTTTGGCCGGCCAAAGAGGGTGTCAAAACCCCCTTTGGTGGCCAGCCAATAAAGAGGAGAAAACCAATTAATTTTGGTTTAATTAATAAAATAAATCTAGTGCGATTTATTTTATAAATTATGGATAAATAAATTTGTATGAAGAAATTTATATAAATAAAATTTATAGAAATTTATTCTTTTTTGGAAGATTAAAATAATCCATGAATTGGTTTATTTTAATTTTATAAAATCAATTATGAATTGATTTTTCCATATTAAGAAAGTTTATAAATTTCTTATAAAAAAATTTATTCCATAATTAAAGAGAAGAAGAATTAGTTTTATTATAAATTAGTTTATAATAAAGACTCGGTTTAAACGGAATAATTAATAAGAAAATTTATAAGATAAATTTCTTATAACTAATTCCGTTAAATCCGTTAATTCGGTTTAGAGGGAGACTTAGCAAAGGAGTTGCTACTATATAAAGGAACCAAAGGCTAGCCCTTATTTCCAAAATAATTGAGTAATTGTTATTATTCTCTCCCTCTCTCTCTTAATCTCTTCTCCTCTCCCCTCTCTTGCCTAGGGCCGGCGCCCAACCTTGTGGTTTAGGGCCGGCGCACCCAACCTACATCCAAGGCGAAGTTGGCGTGAGCTATCAAGAAGAAGGATAACCCGAATACGAAGAAGAAGAAGCGGATAGCGACTCCTCTCTTCCCAGAATTCGATTCCGTTACTTCGTTGGTTAGTTTCCTAATTTTTCTCTTGTTCTTCTTTGTTGTGCCTATAGAGAATCTAGTAGTTCTCATCGGCACAAAACTCGTGACTTTGCGAAGTCATCCCGAAGAGAACTCGGCGTGGACGTGAATAGAGGCGGAGCTTCCAAGGGACGCTACGGTTGGATCTCGTCCCTTACTTCGAGTTACGAGAGGTATAATGTAAATTAGTTTACTTTTCCGCAAAGTTTTATTTTATGATCATGTCAACACACCATAAGGTTGCATGCTAGATACGAAGTTAAAATAATTTAGGAAATTATTTTATGCAAATTCTTCCGCTGCACGTAAAAATTTAAAATTTTACGAACTCGTATCCTTGTCAACATGCACCCGGTCCCAACACAAAGGCCCTTCTTCTTCCACGCCCTCCCGAAGGTCTCAGCCTTCGTCGAGTTCCAGGTTCCCGAACGTTGCTTGTGAGCAAGCGTTCCAGTCTCAAACCTTCAAGCTGCTTTCTTGCCGGTCGATTGATGGTCCCTTCTTGTCTGAGCATTGTCCCTCCATTATAGAGATAATCACCTTCTACAACCTTGGCTTTCTCCTTTCTCTGGAGCGGACAATAAACTATGACCTTGTTTCTGAGTTTTACAATAACTTGCAACAAGGACCTCACGGGGGATTCGATTTCACAACCCGAGTAGACAAGAGAAATCTTGACTTCTCGTACGACATCTTGGCAGAGTATCTAGGTGGGCGTCGGTCGCCTAATTTCTATTCCATCTACCCAGAGCTTCCTGAGCCCTTACTGCCTCCTTTTGCGGATGTCACCCCCGACAACATATATCAGCAATTCTTTGGCTATCCACGACCAGCTGTTCTTGACGAGTTAGGGCCCGACTTTCCGACCATTGCGACCCTCCGTCTTTCCCCTGTTGATTACATTCTCTTCAAGATAATCACCAACTGCATCTTGCCGATCACTTCAAAACCCTTGACTGAGATCCGTCCATACCACTGCTTGATGATCTATGGCATGCATCGCCATTTAGACTTTGACATCATGGAGAGCATCTTTCAGTCGATCATTTCCTATCGAAAGCCCAGTCGGCGCACTGTGTATATGTCGTATGGTCATGTCATCACTGACTGGCTTATGTCAGTAGGTGTTGATGTAACCAAGGGTAGGACAGTGCCCATGGTTAAACAGGATTGCCGACTTGGTAGACGGGCGTTTGCCAAGTCTGGCATCATTATCAGGGATCATGATCGGGCACTTGTATGGAAGGACGGGAGGGGTCTTGGAGAGTTACCTAGGGGAGGCCCACACTTTCAGGCACCAGCAGATGCTGCTGCACATCATCTGTTGCACATCAGGAGGCTCCCGCTGCTGCTACTGACTACGACTATGAGCCGAATCTAGACATCCGCTGGACGGTGTCCGAGCTGGAGCTCACTATGCATCACGATTTCCATGTCTCTGAGCTATGGCGCGAGTGTTGGGTGAAGGATCGTTTATGGTGTGCTAGAGGGGGGGTGAATAGTACTTCTTTGTCATTTTGATCTCTACAAAGTTGTTAGCGCAGTGGAAACAATAATATGCAAAATAAATAAGAAATAAAACACTGCTAACACCTTGATTTACTTGGTATCCCCCCGGTCGGGTGACTAATTCAAGAATCCTTCAGTGATCAACCCCAGGATAACCTCCGGCTAGATCTGTCGCTCCTTGTGGGTGGAGAAACCTCGCCACAACACCTTGAATGCTCTCTGATCACAGTAGACTACTAACTTACTTTAACCAAGCAAGTTTCATCAGAAGAGATAGTAGAAAACGAGCCCCTTCAAATAAGGCTCGAATCTGAGAACAGCCGCTACCAGTCGACTGCCCCTTGGGTAGTCGACTGGTCCCACTCAAATCCGACCGTTACAGCATAACGTTCGAATCTGCCAACTGTTCCAGTCAACACAATCGACTGCCCCTGGGCCAGTCGACTCGTACACACCTAAACCTAGGGTTTTACTCCCGAGTACAAGTCTCTATGCACTCAAACCCTCCCATCTTAGCCCTTAGTATAAGCCCACATACTCAGACCCTCACCACTCAGTTGACTCTTCACCAGCAGCCTTGACTGTTGCCTTCACGCCCTCTTCATCTACGGCCCTCGTCCCTCGGATGCGCACGCAAGCCTCCAGCTTGCCTCCATGCCACCCTTCACGTATGCCTTGAAGTCTGCGTCCCTTGGTTCATCATCCTGCTATCCAATGGTTCCTCAGATGCGCAGGTAAGCCTCCAGCCTACCTCCATGCCATCCTTCACCTGAAGACGTCAACCAAGTTCATGCGTACCTGTACACCTGCACACTCATGTACACATGTGAGAACAACACAAACCCTAACTTGACCATATTGCCCACATATCAAAATATCATGATCCTCCAGATCATCTCAGGGCCGATTGCCCCAACAATCTCCCCCTTTTTGATGCGTGGCAATATGTAAAGTTAGGTAAACATATAACAACAATAATAGCAACAGCAATTGAAATTCAAGCATAACACACAAGAGGCAAACTCCCCCTTAACCCATGCTTTCTCCCAAATTTCAATTTTTATTGATAATCCCAAGTTAAGTTCTCCCATCTTAACTTTAAAGTTGTATAACCAAACCTAAGTTAAGTTTCAACCCAAACCTAACTTAACACCCAAGTTCTCCCCCTTTGACACCATCAAAAGATTGCCCCAAGCAACCCTACTCTAGGTGCCAAGTAGAACTTAATCCTATATCTGAAAAACCCTTCAGAAATCACACAAACCCATTCTGTCCACACGACCAGTCGACTGCCCCTGGGGCAGTCGACTGATACGACAGATTCAGAATTTCAGCCGAAATTCAGAAACTAATAAAAAATTCCAAAAAATCTGGAAAAATGTGAAACTTTGCAAGCACGATTGTTAAGGTATTCCCTACCCTAGAAAAATTTGGTTCATGAAAAGCATCAACCGTGCTTGACTTTTGGTACAAACTCTAAAGTTCTTAAATTATGTAAACTTTGTATCAAGGATGACCTCTACTCATGATATCCTATACTTTGCACTTTCTATCAACTCCCATTGACATTTAAAATGGTTCCAAACTCCCCCTTTTTCATATGGACAAGAGCCCCTTTTCTTTTTCTTTTAAGTCTAGATAACCATCCCTTTTACACATATCACCCTTATTGACTTCCAATCAAACCATGTTAGATAACAAAATATCATATTATGAACATATGTAGAATGATCACAAAATCAACATCCATTAATACTTCAACATATTCAAGCAATATTCAAAATGGTATCTAGTCATGATAACACTTCCATACCTCCATAGAAACACAGGAAGACAAGTCATATGTCATCAAAGCAACAAAATGAAGTAATACAAAGAACCTAACGTAGTACCTAGGGCCAAGTCCCTGAAATCATCCATATAAATACAATCATCAGAATATGATGCGTTTGAGAGGTATAATGAATCATCAAGAAAAACACTCTCAACACTAAAACCCAACAACTACATTATCTGATCAGAAGTACATGTGGTCGTCACCATCTGGAGGAGGAGGAGCAGGAGGACCCTGATATGCTAAATCCCATCGCTGCATCATCGCATACCCTGCCTGGTCATAAAGCCTTGGCAGAAGTCTATGAGGCCCTGTACCTCCCTCTGAGTCGCCGCCTGACCCTGCTGGAGGCTCTGAATATCCCCCTGGATGGTGTGGACATCCGCACGGAGCCCATGAACATCCTCACGATACTGAGTAAACTCTGCGCGGGTGACCAGCTCTGTAGGCTCCTCATCTACATCAGCGGCCTCTGGGCGCTCCCTCTAAGCAAATGCCCCCTGTCTAAACTCAATCCCTGCCAAGGATAATTGGCGGGTGCCAATTTGATCATACTCCTTGGACAGGTGTTTGACCTGACCACCAGTGACACGAATGCCAAATCGTAGCTGGAAGAACTCAGTCAACATGTGGCAAAAGGGCATATAAATTTTCCCATTCACACTCTGGGAAAAGTGACAGATGGAGGCAAAAACATGCAACGACACATCTATGTCCAATCGTCTCTCAAGAGCATACATCATCACTAAGTGAGGCAGTCGAATCCTTGCTCTCCCCTTAGTGACAATGGGTAGGATGCACTCTACCACAATCTTATACAGAACATGGCTAATTAGACGCATGGGCGTAGCATCAAAGGTACGCTCAGATTCATGTCTATGTCGTCTAAAGTAGTGTAGATGAATCTGATCAATGGTAATGTTTTCAAACTCAAGTGGCTCAATGACATTGGGAAAATAGGTGTTGACATTTTTAGACGCCCGACACTCTAAGAAACTGGCTAAAAACATGGGCATGAAAGGAATGGTAACGCCGGCTACTCTTGACTCATAGATATTATTGTCTGAATCAATACATGTCAAATTTGCATAGAACTCCTTGCATAGATCAATGTTAATGTCATGTTGGCAATAAACCAATTGTTCTATGCCGATGTGAGTCACCATTTCAATAATTTGTGGCGTTTTATCCTCAAAATAGGCTTTGTTAAGATACCGACACGGTAACACAACAAACTCATTCTCCTCGAATCTCTTCTTGCACTCCCGGCTCCTAAATAATGACTCCTCTGGAGCTTGGGGACCTGGTCGGGATGAACCCTCACCCCTAGACCTCTTAGACACAACCCTAATATCCCAAACACATGCATGCATACCAAGAAACCCCCCCCCCCCAAAAGAGAAAATATCAAAGAAAACATACACAAAACATCATATTAGTATCAATGCAAAGTCTAAATGGAGAAATGAACCTTAAATCATCATACCTCTTGACTGCTTTCTTCATGATTTTCGATTTTAAGAGAATGGCTTGAGAAAGGAGGTTTTCTACAAACCCTAGAGATAGATCGGAGTTAGGGGAGGCCTTAAGGACGAATTTTAGAGCTTGAAAGGGGTTAAGATCGAAGAAGGAGCTCAAGAGAGGTGATGATCGCCGGGAAATCGCCAAAACCCTAGAGTTTGGCTTCCTCCCGGCGCACCCTTTTCTTTTATAAAACCCGCGCACCAGTCGACTGCCCCTGGGGCAGTCGACTGGGCCATCACGTAATTACATTCTGTGGGTTTTGCCAGTCAACTGGCTTCCAACCAGTCGACTGGTGTCTGATATTCTGATTTTTAGTTTTTCAGTCCGAATTTCAGAAATGCCTAACTAATTCCACAAATTCTCAAAAATTTTGAAATCTTGTGAGGATATTTGTAGATCCTATATTTACTTGGGAAAAATATAATTTTAGTCAAAGTCATCCCAAATCCCAAGTTTGGTACAAACTCCAAGTTTCTCTAAAAAGTATCACAAAACTCTTCCCAAAAGTTCTAGTTTGGACCTCACCTTGATGCTACTTCCCATAATCATCCATAGTCCATTCATAGCATCAAGTTATATGGTATTTAGGCATTAAAATCGATTTGTCTCAATTAAAATCCTAATTTCACCTTTTTCTTTATAATCCTCCCTTAAGTGTGCCAACTCTCTAGGATTAAGACTACCCTTAGCCTTTTTAATCCTCTTGGCACACCCTATAGTCCTTTTCAATCCCCTAGAAGGAAACCACCTGAGATCCATTGACCATGGATCCCCTTTGACTTCTAGAGCTCTCCCTTGAGCTCCTAGCCCTAATTACCTCCCTTGGTAACTTTTCTACAAAGGGAAGACCACACCGGTGCTCCTCCGGTACTTCTTGACTTTCCACCATTACTCTCTTAATCCGATAGACCTTTTCTTTGGTCAATTTCTTTTCTTTCCCTTTAAATGGTTTTTCCTTGCCATTTTTGACTTTTTCTCTACCATAGTTATAGGGCATCCTTGAATACGATACTTTATCAACATTGGCCCTCCTAGAATGGTATCCTAAACCCGGCCTACCATTCTTATACTTTTGGTCCTTTGAGATCATGTTCACATCCTTGGCCCCTTGAATTACTCTACCAAGTTTTCTTTCCAACTCATCAAGTTTTGCTCTTAAAACTTGATTTTCCTTTTCTAACTTCCTAACCTTAGGATCACTAGACCTAATTTGATCATTTCTAGGTCTACCTATTTTGCTAAGCATATTTCCCCCTTTCTTAAGGTTTAAGTCTTGGTCCTTATTCCTAGAGTTCCTTGATTTATCATGAACCATAGAATTCTTGGTGTTTTGGCATACAAAATTGTTTCTATCATGATATTTAAAACCAAAAACACGCATAAGCAAGCAAGTGTTATCAATTCTATCATTCATACACACATTTTGAGCATTCATGAAAGATCTTGAAGCATGAGTGGAGTTAGAGGGTACCTTCCTTACCCTGGGTGCTCCCCCTTGATGAGTGCTCCTCTTTCTTTCTTCTTTTTCCATTTTCTAAGGTGCTCCATCTTCTTGAGCTCTTTACTTCTTGGACATTTTGTGTGATAATGCCCAAGCTCCCCACATGCGAAGCACCGAATCCTTTTTCTTTTGTTTTGAACTTCCTCATTCCTACAACCCATATTAGATTTAACATGAAAAGATTTGGGCTTAGGAATTACCTCCTTTTTACCTAGGGGCATTTATCCTTGTAGTGCCCCTTTTTATTGCAACCAAAGCATATGATGTGTTCTTTTCTCTTGGCTTTGGTGGAGGTGGAGGCTAGGTTGACTTCTTCAACCTTGGATGATGTAGATGCTTCCTCTTTATCTAGCATGGTTGACGGTCTCTCCTCCCCCTCAATCCTTGAGGTGGAGACCTCTTTCTCTTCTTCTCTTGAGGAGGTTGATGATCTTTCGCTTAACTCCTCACTTGATGGCATAGATAGTTCTTCATTTTGGTGCTTTTGTACCCTTGAACTTATTCATCATGATCTTCCACTCTTAGAGTTGATGTAGAGTTCTTATGAATTTCTTCTAACTTATTCCACAATTTGATTGCATTTGAATATTTCCCTACATCACTCATGTAACGCCCCAAAATTAAATTCCCATTTTTAGTTCTTAAAATCCTTAGAATTATTTAGAAATGGTTTAGAAATATTCTAGATATTTTTAGGAATTTTTAGAGTATTTTTATGAAATTTTCCGAGTCCGTTTGGTATTTTTGGAAAAAGAAAAAGAAAAAGGAAAAAGCCAAAAATGGAAAAAACCAATTAAGTACAGCGGGTGGATCGAACCCGCGACCACCACGAAACAGCAAGCGCGCGCAACCAGCCGGGCTAGGGGTATCAGCACAACAAAGGATGGAGAGAAGTATATTTAAGCTGTAGTTAGGTTGATCCGCCCCATAAGTATAAATGGGTAATTAAAGAGAGAAGTTTTATTTTCTCTCAAACCCTCTCCTTCCCCTAACCTGCGCCGACCCCTCCCTTCCCTCTCCTCTCTTGTGCGCACGCCACACCAAGCCTAGAGGGCCGGCCAAGGCTTTCTTCCAAGAGATATTCCTATATTCGGGATCCCCGCGACGAGAGGAACGCGTAGGCGTGAAGAATTCTCTGAGATCTCAAGTTTCTCCCGAGCTCTAGACATTAATCTTGGTTGTAAGTCCAAGATATCAATGTAAGTACTGCTCACCTGCAGTAAGAGGCGGTTTTTCCGCGAGAATTTCCTTTAAAAGTTTTTAAAAGAGATATTTCCTTTTTGTTTGAGTTTTTGCATGTGATATTAGTTCATTATATGCTTATATATGTTGATTAATACCCTATGTGAGTTTAGGGTCCAAGAAAAGCTATGAGAAAAGAAAAGAAAAGATAAAGATAAGAAAAGAAAAGGCCAAGGCCTTAAGAAATCCCCAAAAGTCAAGACTTAGGGATTTTAGCACGCAAGGTGCTCCAGAAAATGCCAAGGCATTTACAGATAAGAAAGAAAAGTAAGAAAAGCTATTTTATTTTATAAGGCCAGTACCCGGCGTCCAAGGGCGTCGTTAAAGAAATCCAGGTGTCCAATTCCAAGGTCTTGGCCCTGGTAGACCAAGGTCTGCTCTATTAGGATTTGTGGCTCGCTACCCCAACCTTTTAGGGAACGCGCATATCAGATGGTACTTACGTCTTCAGTGGATCCAAGTGATTAGTATTTTCAAGTATATGCTTTAGCAAAGTTTCGAAAATTTAAAGAGTTTTCTAAAAGTTAAAGAATAGCTAAAGTTTCAAGTTGAGCCAAGAAAAGTAAATTGAGATTTATTATTGCTTGAGTATGCATGTTTTGAGCTATACATGTTCTTAGTTTTCTTTCAAGCATATTAGTATCTCATATGATGTCCAGTTTGATCTAGAAGCATGTTTGCATATTTCGAGTTTTTGTGAGCTAGATAGTACTTACTAAGCTTTATGCTTATAGATGCATTTTCTCTTATTGTAGATAAAGGTAAAGGCAAGCAATTCTGAAGGAAGACGACGAGGCGGTGCTGAGTAGAGTGTGTGTGGTGGCTGATTATGGAGAGATCCTTGAGACGAGACAATTTAGTTATTTGAATTGCAATGTTTAAGTTTATTCAAATTTCAAGTTCTTGCTTATGGAGATTATAGAGTATTTGAGTTTTGGATAGTTTTACATGCTCAATTGCTTAGAGTAAAGATTCCATGTCATTTCATTTAGCTTATATATTCTTATGTTTGCATTGGATAAGTAGAAATGTGAGTAGTTGAAAATATTGATACTTTGTTGGAGAAGTAGAAGTTTGTGCCAAGATAGTACTAGTTCCTCTTTGAATCAAGTTTTTATTGCTTAAATATGTCTAGAAAAGTCGCATTCATATTCCATAATGCATTAGCAATGTTATAGAATCTTGCATGATGAGTTTAAATGGTTAGAAGCAAAGTTTGGTACAAACTCTAGACTAAAGTTTTTGATAGTTTTTCATAACTTGCTAAATCTCGTAAAAGTCCAAATTTTAAGTTTATGGATTCATTTTGATTGGCTAAACTGTTTAGAAAATTGGTATATAGTATAGCAATGGTGTCATGATCCTATTTGGCTCGAAAGTATAGGTTTGGTGGAGCTTTGAAGCAAGAGCCGAAACCTGTAATTCGGATTACAGGCGTACCAGTCGACTGCCACGTCACCAGTCGACTGGTACGGGCAGTTTGAGTTGGGTGAGGCTTGTTTCATTAAGTATCAACTACGAGTTTTGAGAAGGAAAGTGTGATATGGTATCATGCATGACTACTTAAGTTAGAATATAATTGTTAGAAGAATTTAAAAGAAAAAAAAAAGATTTCCGCATTTCTTTTAGTCATGTATTAGAGTCGAGAAGTAGAGAAAAGTAACGATCCGTCTAAGGTAGAAGAAGGCGGGTCGCTACAGGTGGTATCAGAGCAGTTCCCATTCTCCAGCATCACACACACATCAGCATCAACCTTGCCGTCTTCAAGTAAGAAAGCTTTAAGTTTCAGTTTTTATTGCTCCTTTATTTAATTGCAGTACAGAGAAATGCTTAAGTACTACTCACATATGCATAGAACAAGGAAGCATGTTTAATCCCTTAGTATCACGGAATCATGTTTAATCCCTAGAATGGATATCAGATTTCTAAGTAAGAATACAAGTTTATACCTAGAGATGTAGTAGTGATTTCTTGTTCCTTTATGCATTATTAGATGGCAAGAAGAGGCCGAGCTCCTAATGCTAATAACAGAACTCCAGTTCCAGATAACAGTGAGCCTGGCACAGAACAGCCAAACCTGATGGCAGTCATTGCTCAAATGCAAGCTCAGATTACAGAACAACAGAAGACCATCGCCACACTGATGGCGAATCAGCACCCAGTGCCCCCTACACCACCCCCAGCAGGAGTGGGAACTCCAGTAGTGGCTGAAGTTCCACCAGTCCCACAGGAGACCCCTGCTGTGAACCGAAGACAAGAAGCATACCTCGTCCAGTGGCAGAGGCTGAAACCAGAAAGCTTCTCAGGCACGACTGAGCCCTGGGATACCCAGGCTTGGTTCAAGACTTTAGAGAGCACGATGGAGCTTCTTGACTGGCCAGAGGTTGAGAAGGTCAAATGTGCCTCCTTCTGCCTAACTGGAGATGCTCGTATGTGGTGGGAGCGAGTCAAGAGTAAGAAGATAGTCAACCAGATGAGCTGGGCAGATTTTGAGCACGAGTTCTATGAGGAATTTTTCCACTTGAAGGTTACCAACAAGCACTTCGAGGACTTCATGGAGTTCAGACAGGGTAGCCTACCAGTGGGAGAAGCAGTCGCAAAGTTCAACAGACTAGCTCGCCTCTGCCCAGAGCTAGTCAGCACAGAGAAGGAGCGAGTCAGACTAATGCTCCGCATGCTGAACCCTGAGATAGCACTCAACGTGAACAGCGGGATGCACCGACCCCAGACCAGCGAGGAGTTGGTCAGTAGTGCTCTAATCTCAGAGCACTACCTGAATAGCATCAAGGCACAGCAAGCACAGCAGAAGCCAGTCCTGATTGAGAACAAGACAATAGGAGGCCAGAAGCCTCAGCCAAATAGCCAGAACTGGAAGAACAAGAACCACAAAAGGAAGCAGTGGCCTGGCAGCCAGAAAGGAAAACCAGAGAATAAGCAAGCTAGGTATCCACCTTGTCCTAAGTGTGGGAGGAACCATCCAGGAACATGCCTTTTGGGTGTAACTGGATGCTATTCATGTGGACAAGAGGGACACAGATCCAAAGACTGCCCAAACAAGTTTAAAGTACTTCCTCAGCAGTCCGTACAGTATGGAGGCCAGCCTCAGTTACATTACATGCCTACTATGCTGGAGGGACCTCAGATCAGTCAGGGAGGATTGGAAGCAGCACCAGTTCCAACCAATGCCAGAGTCTTTTCCCTCACGAAGGAAGAAGCTGCCAGCGCCTCCACGGTCGTAACAGGTCAAATAGTTATTTTTCAGCATTTAGCTACTACACAGTTTGACACTGGGGCAACCCATTCTTTCGTATCAGTACCTTTTGCTAGTAAGTTACAGGTGCCTACAGAGAGTTGGGAGTCTAGATTCCTGACAACTCTCCCTTCAGGGGAAATCATGGAGTCCACCCAGAGGCTCCGGGCTGTGCCAATCAAGATTTCAGACCGAGAGCTATATGTCGATCTGATAGTCCTTGCGATGCAGGACTTCGACATCATACTGGGCATGGATTTCCTCAGTAAGTACAGCGCTTCAGTGGACTGCCGTAGAAGGAAGGTGGTTTTCAGCCCAGATGGGGAACCACCATTCGAGTTTCAAGGAACCCCAAGGAGGAAGACTCAGAGATTTCTCTCAGCCTTGGCAGCCCACCAGATGCTAGAGCAAGGGTGTGCTGGTTTTCTTGCACACATAGTGGAATCAGAAGCAAAGGAAGAACTCAAGCAGGAGGATGTACGGGTAGTCTGCGAATATCCAGAAGTGTTCCCAGAAGAATTACCTGGACTACCTCCCAACCGAGAAGTGGAATTCGAGATCGAGCTAGTGCCCGGTACCGGTCCGGTCTCGAAGGCCCCATATCGTATGTCTCCAGCAGAGTTGAAGGAATTACAAGAGCAACTCCAGGAGCTACTAGACAAGGGCTTCATTCGCCCGAGTCATTCACCCTGGGGAGCTCCTGTGCTATTCGTCAAGAAGAAGGATGGATCTATGCGTCTGTGCATAGACTACAGAGCTCTGAATAAGGTGACCATCAAGAACAAGTACCCCCTTCCTAGAATAGATGATTTGTTTGATCAACTCAAAGGGGCTACAGTGTTCTCGAAGATTGATCTGCGTTCTGGGTATCATCAGCTAAAGGTTAAAGAAAGTGACATCCCCAGGACAGCCTTCAGGACAAGATACGGCCACTACGAATTTGTAGTAATGCCTTTTGGAGTAACCAATGCTCCAGCAGTCTTCATGGAGCTGATGAACCACATCTTCAGGGAGTATCTCGATAAATTCGTCATTGTATTTATTGATGATATTCTCATATATTCACAGACTCCAGAGGACCATGCTACACACTTTAGGATAGTGCTGCAGATCCTTCAGCAGGAGAAGCTTTATGCAAAATTCTCAAAGTGTGAGTTTTGGCTAGATCAGGTGACTTTCCTAGGTCACATTGTATCCAAAGAAGGCATTCAAGTTGATCCAGCCAAGATAGAAGCAGTCAGCAACTGGTGTAGACCCAAGAATGCCAGTGAGATCAGAAGCTTCTTAGGCCTGGCAGGATATTACAGAAAATTTGTGGAGGACTTTTCCAGGATAGCCTCTCCACTCACAGCCTTGACCAGAAAGAACAAGAAGTTTGAATGGTCAGATAAATGCGAGCACAGTTTTCCTAGAACTGAAGAAAAGATTGACTAGTGCTCCCATCTTGACTGTTCCAGAGAGTGACAAGGCCTTTGACATCTACAGTGATGCATCCAAGATGGGCCTTGGAGCCGTCCTCATGCAAGACGGTAAAGTAATAGCATATGCCTCCAGACAGCTCAAGGACTATGAGAAGAATTACCCTACACACGACCTTGAGCTAGCAGCTGTGGTTTTTGCACTGAAGCTCTGGAGACACTACCTGTATGGAGTGCAGTGCAGGATCTTCACAGACCATCAGAGTTTGAAGTACTTCTTCACTCAGAAGGACCTGAATATGAGGCAGCGCAGGTGGCTAGAGTTAGTCAAGGATTATGACTGTGAAATCCTCTACCACCCAGGTAAAGCTAATAAGGTGGCAGATGCACTGAGCAGAAAATCCTGTGCAGCATTGATGTCCCTATCATCACTGTCTCTACCACTTCAGAAAGAAATAAAAGATTTTGGAGTCGAAGTAATAGTTGGGCAATTTTCTGCATTGACCCTAGAGTCAACCCTGCTTAAAGATATACAAGAAAAGCAAGATCAAGACCCAGAGATCCAGAAGATCAAGCAGGGGATCCAAGAGGCAGAAAATTCAGAGTTTCGAGTATCAGACAGTGGCATACTCTATTTTGGAGACCGCCTTTGCGTCCCCAATGATGAGGAACTAAGAAAGAATATTTTAGAAGAAGCCCACAGTACCCCGTACTCTATGCATCCTGGTTCTACTAAGATGTATCAAGATTTAAAGAAAGGATTCTGGTGGTCTGGACTCAAGCGAGACGTGGCCAGATATATCAGTACCTGCTTGACCTGCCAGAGAGTCAAAGCAGAGCACCAGAGACCAGGAGGAGTTCTACAGCCACTTCCCATTCCAGAGTGGAAGTGGGAAGAAATATCCATGGACTTTATCACAGGTCTTCCAAGAACCACCCATGGACATGATGCAATCTGGGTGATAGTGGACAGGTTGACCAAGTCTGCCCACTTCCTAGCCATCAAGTTATCGCATTCGGTAGAGCAGTTAGCACAGCTGTACGTGAAAGAAGTGATCAGGCTTCACGGAGTTCCGAGGTCGATCGTGTCTGACAGAGATGGGCGATTCACCTCCCATTTTTGGAAGTGTGTTCAGGATGCCCTAGGCACCAGACTTCAGTTCAGCACAGCTTTCCATCCCCAGACGGATGGACAAACAGAGAGAGTAAATCAGATTTTAGAAGACATGCTCAGGGCTTGTGCATTGGACTTTAAAGGCAGTTGGTGCAAATTTCTATGCTTAGCTGAGTTTGCCTACAACAATAGCTATCAGGCCACTATCAAAATGGCACCTTATGAGGCATTATATGGCAGGAAATGTAGATCACCCATATGTTGGCAAGAAGCTGGTGAGAAGAAAGAGATGGAGTCAGAACTAGGCAGCCAGACTGAGCTTATAGATGAGACCACTCAGGCTATCCAGACGATCCGCCAGAGGATTGAGACTGCCCAGAGTAGACAGAAAAGTTATGCTGACACACGCCGTAGGCCACTTGAATTCCAAGTTAGAGATTCAGTATTTCTCAAGGTCGCTCCCATGAAGGGAGTGGTGAGATTCGGCAAAAAGGGCAAGCTAAGTCCTCGCTACATAGGACCCTACGAGATCATAAAGAGGGTTGGTAAGGTAGCATATGAGTTGGACTTACCAGAGGATATGTCAGCTATCCACAGCACATTTCATGTCTCTATGCTAAAGAAGTGTATTCACGACCCTAGCCAAGTAATTCAACCTCAGTCAGTACAGATCCAAGAAGATCTTAGTTATGAGAGCAGACCGACACAGATAGTGGACAAAGCAGTTAAAAGATTAAGAAACAAAGAAGTGCCACTAGTGAAGGTCATCTGGCAGAATCAAAAGCATGAAGAGGCTACTTGGGAACGTGAGGACAGCATGAGAGAGAGATATCCAGAATTATTCTAAGTTCGAGGACGAACTTTTCATAAGGTATGGGGGATTGTAACGCCCCAAAATTCCCATTTTTAGTTCTTAAAGTCCTTAGAATTATTTAGAAATGGTTTAGAAATATTCTAGATATTTTTAGGAATTTTTAGAGTATTTTTATGAAATTTTCCGAGTCCGTTTGGTATTTTTGGAAAAAGAAAAAGAAAAAGGAAAAAGCCAAAAATGGAAAAAACCAATTAAGTACAGCGGGTGGATCGAACCCGCGACCACCACGAAACAGCAAGCGCGCGCAACCAGCCGGGCTAGGGGTATCAGCACAACAAAGGATGGAGAGAAGGATATTTAAGCTGTACTTAGGTTGATCCGCCCCATAAGTATAAATGGGTAATTAAAGAGAGAAGTTTTATTTTCTCTCAAACCCTCTCCTTCCCCTAACCTGCGCCGACCCCTCCCTTCCCTCTCCTCTCTTGTGCGCACGCCACACCAAGCCTAGAGGGCCGGCCAAGGCTTTCTTCCAAGAGATATTCCTATATTCGGGATCCCCGCGACGAGAGGAACGCGTAGGCGTGAAGAATTCTCTGAGATCTCAAGTTTCTCCCGAGCTCTAGACATTAATCTTGGTTGTAAGTCCAAGATATCAATGTAAGTACTGCTCACCTGCAGTAAGAGGCGGTTTTTCCGCGAGAATTTCCTTTAAAAGTTTTTAAAAGAGATATTTCCTTTTTGTTTGAGTTTTTGCATGTGATATTAGTTCATTATATGCTTATATATGTTGATTAATACCCTATGTGAGTTTAGGGTCCAAGAAAAGCTATGAGAAAAGAAAAGAAAAGATAAAGATAAGAAAAGAAAAGGCCAAGGCCTTAAGAAATCCCCAAAAGTCAAGACTTAGGGATTTTAGCACGCAAGGTGCTCCAGAAAATGCCAAGGCATTTACAGATAAGAAAGAAAAGTAAGAAAAGCTATTTTATTTTATAAGGCCAGTACCCGGCGTCCAAGGGCGTCGTTAAAGAAATCCAGGTGTCCAATTCCAAGGTCTTGGCCCTGGTAGACCAAGGTCTGCTCTATTAGGATTGGTGGCTCGCTACCCCAACCTTTTAGGGAACGCGCATATCAGATGGTACTTACGTCTTCAGTGGATCCAAGTGATTAGTATTTTCAAGTATATGCTTTAGCAAAGTTTCGAAAATTTAAAGAGTTTTCTAAAAGTTAAAGAATAGCTAAAGTTTCAAGTTGAGCCAAGAAAAGTAAATTGAGATTTATTATTGCTTAAGTATGCATGTTTTGAGCTATACATGTTCTTAGTTTTCTTTCAAGCATATTAGTATCTCATATGATGTCCAGTTTGATCTAGAAGCATGTTTGCATATTTCGAGTTTTTGTGAGCTAGATAGTACTTACTAAGCTTTATGCTTATAGATGCATTTCCTCTTATTGCAGATAAAGGTAAAGGCAAGCAATTCTGAAGGAAGACGACGAGGCGGTGCTGAGTAGAGTGTGTGTGGTGGCTGATTATGGAGAGATCCTTGAGACGAGACAATTTAGTTATTTGAATTGCAATGTTTAAGTTTATTCAAATTTCAAGTTCTTGCTTATGGAGATTATAGAGTATTTGAGTTTTGGATAGTTTTACATGCTCAATTGCTTAGAGTAAAGATTCCATGTCATTTCATTTAGCTTATATATTCTTATGTTTGCATTGGATAAGTAGAAATGTGAGTAGTTGAGAATATTGATACTTTGTTGGAGAAGTAGAAGTTTGTGCCAAGATAGTACTAGTTCCTCTTTGAATCAAGTTTTTATTGCTTAAATATGTCTAGAAAAGTCGCATTCATATTCCATAATGCATTAGCAATGTTATAGAATCTTGCATGATGAGTTTAAATGGTTAGAAGCAAAGTTTGGTACAAACTCTAGACTAAAGTTTTTGATAGTTTTTCATAACTTGCTAAATCTCGTAAAAGTCCAAATTTTAAGTTTATGGATTCATTTTGATTGGCTAAACTGTTTAGAAAATTGGTATATAGTATAGCAATGGTGTCATGATCCTATTTGGCTCGAAAGTATAGGTTTGGTGGAGCTTTGAAGCAAGAGCCGAAACCTGTAATTCGGATTACAGGCGTACCAGTCGACTGCCACGTCACCAGTCGACTGGTACGGGCAGTTTTGAGTTGGGTGAGGCTTGTTTCATTAAGTATCAACTACGAGTTTTGAGAAGGAAAGTGTGATATGGTATCATGCATGACTACTTAAGTTAGAATATAATTGTTAGAAGAATTTAAAAGAAAAAAAAAAGATTTCCGCATTTCTTTTAGTCATGTATTAGAGTCGAGAAGTAGAGAAAAGTAACGATCCGTCTAAGGTAGAAGAAGGCGGGTCGCTACAACTCAAAATGTGGTTAGGCAACATATTAATCAAAATATTTATTACCTTCTCATTGGCCCTAGCTTGGTCTTGTTGTTCACTTGTCCAATATCTAGGGCGGAGCTTTTTGCCGTGCTTGTCCTTGGAGATTTCAAATGGGTCTTCAATATTAATTCTACACTCCCAATCCATCCCAAGCCACATCTTCATTCTATCCCTCCAATAGTCAAAATTTTCATGCTCATATGATGGTGGTGAGTTGATATCGTCACCCAATTTGTCTTCCATGGCCCTTATCCTCTAGTAAGTGCTCCCTCGGCGGTTAGTCCGATCAAGAGCGGTACTTGCTCTGATACCAACTGAAGGACCGTTTATGGTGTGCTAGAGGGGGGTGAATAGCACTTCTTCGTCGTTTTGATCTCTACAAAGTTGTTAGCGCAGCGGAAACAATAATATGCAAAATAAATAAGAAATAAAACACTGCTAACACCTTGATTTACTTGGTATCCACCCCGGTCGGGTGACTAATCCAAGAATCCTTCGGTGGATCAACCCCCGGATAACCTCTGGCTAGATCTGTCGCTCCTTGTGGGTGGAGAAACCTCGCCACAACACCTTGAACGCTCTCTGATCACAGTAGACTGCTAACTTACTTTAACCAAGCAAGTTTCGTCAGAAGAGATAGTAGGAAACGAGCCCCTTCAAATAAGGCTCGAATCTGAGAACAGCCGCTACCAGTCGACTGCCCCTTGGGCAGTCAACTGGTCCCACTCAAATCCGACCGTTACAGCACAACGTTCGAATCTGCCAGCTGTTTCAGTCAACACCAGTCGACTGCCCCTGGGCCAGTCGACTGGTACACACCTAAACCTAGGGTTTTACTCCCGAGTACAAGTCTCTCTGCACTCAAACCCTCCCGGCTTAGCCCCTAAGTATAAGCCCACATACTCAGACCCTCACCACTCAGTTGACTCTTCACCAATAGCCTTGACTGTTGCCTTCACGCCCTCTTCATCTACGGCCCTCGTCCCTCGGATGCGCATGCAAGCCTCCAGCTTGCCTCCATGCCACCCTTCACGTACGCCTTGAAGTCCGCATCCCTTGGTTCATCATCCCTGCTATCCAATGGTTCCTCAGATGCGCACGTAAGCCTCCAACCTACCTCCATGCCATCCTTCACCTGAAGACGTCAACCGAGTCCATGCGTACCTGTACACCTGCACACTCATGTACACATGTGAGAACAACACAAACCCTAACTTGACCATATTGCTCACACATCAAAATATCATGATCCTCCAGATCATCTCAGGGCCGATTGCCCTAACATTGGGATCTTCAGGCGACATAAACACAAAACACAGTGGAAACAAGATCCCACGAGCGGTCCATGCGAAAGAAAACTCGTACAAAGTATATCTATCTAATAGATTTATCTACTGTTTATACCTTTGGAGCATGCCCTTACGTTTATCCCGCTCGTCCAAGAGCCGCCGGATCTCTTGCACGTTCAAGTGTCCGTGCCTCTATTCGTATCTATATGAACACGATATCTCTACTTCGGAGAAGAACTACCTTAGTTGTGCTAGCAACTTGAGGTAGTTCACAAAACACCAAGAACCCAAGATGTGGGTTTCGGCCAAGATGTAGAAGAGAAGGAAGAGGGGAAAGAAAATGAGAAGTTGTCATCCAAATGAGAAGGGAAAAACTCTTTTATACTCATATCATGAGGAGTTTTTGCCTTTTAAACTTCCCTTCATTAAACATTTTAATGTAACTCTCTAACTTTTCATGTAACACTCTAATGGTGAGAAACTCTCCATCTTCCTCTCTTATTAATTCATTAAACATTTTAATGAATTAATATTTCATCCAAATGTGGTTGAGTCTAATCTAAATGAGTTTAACTCAAATTAGATCTCAATCCATAATCCAATTGGATTCACTTGAGTCTAACTCAATTAATCCAATTCCAATTAAATCTTAGCCAAATCAAGATCAATTAATCTCCGAAGCATCGTGTCCTTAGTGTGTGACCCAATAGGCTCTCGTAATGTTGGCAATGTGTCTAAACCAATTTAGACACAAAAGCAATGAGCGGCATCTAGCAATGCATCAATGCTACCCAAGTAACAAGAAAGTCGAGATCCGACTTAACCTCCGTGACTATGGCAATGTATGACCTTGTCCTTCTATCCTTGATATCTAGATTGACAAATGAGGCATAGACCGTGTCATCCTCAATCAATCTGGTGTTTCTTGATCCCCGAGTAGACTCACTCAAACAATTGAGCTCAATATCTCATATTGACTTATTCGAGCATGGCCATGCGTTTTAGCAGTCCTACTCGATCAAGGGGCCCACAGATATCACTCCCGTCATATGGGAGGGATAGATCTCATCTACATCACTCACATCCCTCCGCAAAATTCATTACATACCCAGTGATCACCTTTATAGTCCACCCTGTTACGGGTGACGTTTGACGATACCAAAGTACATAACTCCTTATGTAGGGAACCATAGTGACTTCAGGTCTAAGGACTATTCATACCAATAGTCACATGAGAAAGTTTATGACACTCATATGACAATCTATGAAACTTTCTCATGGCGGGTCATTCAGTACACATTCTCCAATGTATACTCATATGTCAACTTGATATCACATATCCATGACTTGTGAGCTCAAGTCATCAGTTGACCAACATTCTAGTCTCCATGTATTAATATTGTCCTTGAATATTAATACTTGACTAGGAATGGTTTAGAGTAGTGTTCTCTGTTGGAACCCGGATGGCTAGAGAGGGGGGGTGAATCTAGTCGGACACAAAACTTTTGAGCTTTTCAAATCTATTCTGCACTTCAGAGTTAGGCAGCGGAAGCAAATGCAGAAACAGAAAACTAAAAACAACAACCCAAAGCAAAGGAAAGCAAACCGACGCTAACACCTCGATATACAAGGTTCGGGGATAACTTGCCCCTACTCCTTGGCGTGCCCGTAAGGTGGGTGATCCCTTGATCGTCGGTAGATTAAGCCCCGGTGAACACCGGATAAGATAGAGCCTCCTTCTCGGTGGAGAAACCTCTCCACAGATCTCACGGATGATGGAACTTGAGTACAGGAGATCACACAAGAAGGAACACTCACAAAGATCTCATAGGATTGCAACAAGATCGCTCAAGCACAAAGCAACAGAGAGCACGAACACAGCCCAACCAAACTTCCTAAGTTTCTGTCTTGTTCCTTAGCTCCTCTGCTTCCAGCTTCATCTCTTAAGCTCCTGCTCAACGTCGCCAGCTCCATCAGCACCACTGACCCATACCCTGACCCACTGACCTCTCTGAGCACTCAGTCCACTGGACACTCCTCCAGCTGAGCCACCGTCAATTGCCAGCTGCGCCCTCATCAGTTGCCAGTTGCGCCAGACGCCATTGAGACCTGAAAACACAATAGATCCAAACCTGCTCCATGGAAAGTCTTCCATTGACCCTCCTTGAGTATTTGAATCCTTCTATGTCACCTGCACACTTCAACAGAAGCTTAGCAAATCGATATCAAATGAAATCAGCAAGTAGCAGAGAATCGGCAGTGAAAACAGACGCGATCAGAGCTTCTAACAGCGTATTTGAATTAAAGTTCTGCGCCTGATCGGTCACCAGACCGATCAGGGAGGAGCCTGATCGGTCACTAGACCGATTCAGTAGTCTCTGCACACTCTAGATCGGTCCCCATACCAATCCAGCAGTCTGCTGCACACTCCAGATCGGTCCCCAGACCAATCAGGCTCCAGCCTGATCTGTCACCAGACTAATCAGGCTGCTTCCAGACCGATCAGGAGTCATCCTGATCGGTCATAAGGAGAATCTCGCGACACTTGATCGTTCACTAGATCGATCTGAATAGTATCCCTGATCGGTCACCAAACCGATCAGGAGCAGATCAGCAGGGGAACTCAACTCACTGTGGGCTCCCTGATCGGTCACCAGACCGATCAGGAGCTGTGCAGTGAGTGAAACACATACTCCCTGATCGGTCACCAGATCGATCAATCATCGCTGGATCGGTCACCAGACCGATCCACGAAGGAGCACCGTGCCAACTCCCTGATTGGTCACCAGACCGATCCAGGGGCTCCAACCTAGCCCTCCAAGCTAGGATTTCATCCACCTTAGCCCTCCAAGCTAAGGATTTTTCACCTAACCCTCCAAGTTGGGAATTTGCACCTAACCCTCCAAGTTAGGACTTTTCACCTAGCCCTCCAAGCTAGGACTTTTCACCCAACTCTTCCGGATTAGGACTTTCCAAACCTAGCCCTCCAAGCTAGGACCTGACCCTCCAAGCCAGGACTTTTTCACCTAACTCTCCAAGATGGGACTTTTCACCTAACCCTCCAAGTTAGGACTTTTCACCTAGCCCTCCAAGCTAGGACTTTTCACCTAGCCCTCCAAGCTAGGACTTTTCACCCACCTCTTCCGAATTAGGACTTTTCAACACCTGGCTTCACTCACCAGGACCCGGCTTCACTCACCGAGATTTCCAACACCTGGCTTCACTCACAAGGACCCGCTTCACTCACCGGGATTTCCAACACCTGGCTTCACTCACCAGGACCCGGCTTCACTCACCGGGATTTCTCACACCTAACCCTCCAGGTTAGCATTTCAATCAACCCGTGCCTAATCACTGATCAGGACTTAATCATCATCATAATCAGAATCATAATCAACCTAAATTGAAATCGGTGTCAACACCAAAATAACAATCAGGGCCAGACTGCATCAACAATCTCTCCCTTTTGTTGTTTGACAACCTGATTTAAGTTTAGCTATCAATCAATTCAATCCTCATAAGGGAATCATGATCCTTCCCCTATAATAACCATAAACTTAATCAGTCATTCTCTCCCCCTTTGTCAAATATCGAAAAGGGTATGGTTATTAAGTTTAAACATACCTCCCCCTCAAACTAAGGGTCTCTCCCCAAACCCAAAACAATCAAAGGATACTTTTTGAATCACATATGAGAGACATATACCATAAATGTATCATGGCAACAATGTATATGCATCATACGCCAAAAAGTGTGAATTTCACATGAAAACATATACAGAATAATATCATGGTCAAGCATGTATATGTTTCATATGACAAGTAATAATGCAGCTTCATCAGACTTATGATTGATACAGAAAAATTTCTGATGTATCTATGAACAATCAGTTTTCAGAAAAATTTTTGTAATTCTGATTCATTCAAGATGAGACTGCATTAACATTCAAAATTTCATGTGAAGACATATACAGAAGTATATCATGGTCAAATACGTATATGCTTCACATGTGAAGTAAGGAATGCATCTGTATCTGACACATAGTCCTGATTGGTCTCCGTGACCAATCATGTTCGTTGATCACGTGATACAGAAACATATCTGATTAGTCTGGGGAGCGATCAAATTTTAAAAAAATTCCTGAAACTCTGATATATTCCTGATCAGACTGCATTAACAATTTGCATTCCACAATAGGGATGTAGACTCTATTGAGATTCGTTATTTCAGAAAAATTTCTGAAACACGACATTATGAACAAGAGTCATGACTCAACAAACCCTTTCTTAAGAATTTGAACATTCCAATATAGGTTTGTATCAAATCAGTATTAGGTTTTGTTCCAAGTATCTTAACCATCATCCTACTACTCAGTTATATTGATACTTCATCAAAATTGATGAAGGGGGATTGGTCTGAGGAGTGGTCTGATACAACTGATCATTGTTGATCTGATCGGTCACCGGACCGATCAGTATGATTCCTGATCGGTCACCAGACCGATCAGGGTGAGTCCTGATCGGTTGGTGGACCGATCAGGTCTGATACAGTATGTTTTCTGAAACTGATCAGTTTCAGAAATAGATTTGTTTCACTGTACAGTTTCAGAAACGAGATTTCAGAAACCCTAATTCAATTAGATTCAATCCCATTGATCCTAAAGGGTTTCTTTTAACCAAAAAGTATTTCCCAAACTAAAATAATCATCATGATTTGTGTCAAAGCATAGAGGTAATCCATTTGATTCTAAGGGTTCCCTTAATCAAAATATATGTCATGATTTGTGTTAGAGCATGATCAGTATTTTCTAAGCATGAAATTGAATATCAAAACATGTTTGTATCAAAGCATGATCAGGTTCCCAAAATCTAAGTTGGATACTTCAAAACAGATTTGTATCAAGTCATGATAAGTATATTCCAAGCATGATCAGTGGGAAATCAAATAAGTCATGGAACTTAAAACATCATAATCTATGTGATCATGTTGTTCTTAACCAAAATTAGGTTTGTGCCAATTCCAATGGATGATCAAAATTCCAAAACATGCTTATTTCACATCATGATCAATTTAAGCTATGTGTTCATATTGTTTTTAATCAAAATGGGTATGTCATAGATTAATGTTAATCATCCAAACATCAAAGTCATGGCATACTCATCTAAATTCATCTCCAAAATAATAAGAAAAGCTTAAGCCTAGGCCTTAAACTCATGTTCTTTGTCTAATCATGTATTATGAGATTTTCATAGTGATTTTCACAAACCATGTGTTCTTCATGTTGGCATAATACATACAAGAAAATCATGGCATACTTGATCATGGAAGAACTTAAACACTAAAGTAGATTATACCATGACTAAGTATTTTAACACATGAATACCATAAAAATCACTAGTCAAGGGATTATATTGTCACAAGATCTAAAACAATGGAGCTCAAAGCATTTAATTCGAATTTTTCATAACCATCCATGTGAATGACAATTTTGCCTTTGGTCATGGGTTTGGAGCACCAAATATCAACCTCCCATGTTGATAGATGCTCCCCCTCAAATAATGCTTATACAATTCGAAATATGGAGGTTTTAGGTACCCAAATTTTGGGACCTAAGGCATCTACAATGAAAGACTTTGGCACCCATGCCTTAGTCAATTTCTTTTTAACCCTAGGAATATTTGATGATCTAAAATGTTTTCTAGACATTAATGACACAAAGGTCGGTTCTTTAGGTCGGTAACCTATACCGGCCTTGTTGTAAACCGCCTTTGGGAGTTCAGGATCATGTCTAGGGTTTTGGAGCTTGTTGAAAATTTCTCAAGAACAATCTTGAGATTTTCAATTTCACCCTTCAAGATCTTATTCTCATTCTCAAGGGATTCATTATGGAAGTCATTAATATCCTCAACCTTAGAGGATTTTAATTCTTTTACTTCCAACTTCAATGACTTAAACTTATTCTTAGATTTCTTTAACAATTTGGTTAAACATGCGATAGCTCTATAGCACTTATCCAACTCGGGAGAGATTACCTCTTCATCATCCGAAGATGATGAAGGCGCAATTGAGGAGCTTGATTCGATATCACTTTCTTCTCTCGAGTCCTCTAATGCCATGAATGTCATGTGACAGTGAGTGTTCTTCTCCTCCTTCTTCTTCTTGTTGTCACCTGCCACTAAAGCAATCCCTTTCTCTTTGGGACTTTGGTTAGAGATCTCATGTAATTCCATCTCACAAAAGAAATCCTCTAACTTAACAAAAGATAAGTCCTTGGAAACCTTGTAAGCATCCACCATGGATGACCACAAGGCATTCCTAGGAAATGATTTAAGGACATATCTCACTAGGTCTCGGTTTTCTACCTCTTCACCAATGGAGTGGAGACCATTCAATACTTCTTTGAATCGACAATGAAGCATACTTACAGTTTCATTTTCTCCCATTATCAAGTTCTGGAGTTGGCTGTGAAGGAGATCCTTCTTGGCTGTCCGGGTGTCTTGAGTTCCTTCATGGAGCTCAAGGAGTTTGTTCCACAAGTCTCTGGCAGAGGTGAAGGGACCAATCTTGATCAATTGCTCTTTGGTCATCCCACATTGTAAGGTGACCACAGCTTTGGCATTTGCTTCACCCTTCCGGATTTGCTCAGCCGACCACTTGGAAAACTCAAGCTCCTTTCCTTCATTATCCTTTGGAAGGGAAAACCCCTCCTTGACAGCGAACCACAAACTCATGTTTGTATTTAAGTAAAACTCCATTCTTGACTTCCAATATGAAAAATCAGTGCCGTCGAGGAATGGAGGTCGGTTTGTGCTCAATCCTTCTCTTCCAGCCATCTTGTTGTAAGCTCTCGGATGTTAAGTCATGAACAGAGCCCCAAGCTCTGATACCACTTGTTGGAACCCGGATGGCTAGAGAGGGGGGGTGAATCTAGTCGGACACAAAACTTTTGAGCTTTTCAAATCTATTCTGCACTTCAGAGTTAGGCAGCGGAAGCAAATGCAGAAACAGAAAACTAAAAACAACAACCCAAAGCAAAGGAAAGCAAACCGACGCTAACACCTCGATATACAAGGTTCGGGGATAATTTGCCCCTACTCCTTGGCGTGCCCGTAAGGTGGGCGATCCCTTGATCGTCGGCAGATCAAGCCCCGGTGAACACCGGATAAGATAGAGCCTCCTTCTCGATGGAGAAACCTCTCCACAGATCTCACGGATGATGGAACTTGAGTACAGGAGATCACACAAGAAGGAACACTCACAAAGATCTCACAGGAATGCAACAAGATCGCTCAAGCACAAAGCAACAGAGAGCACGAACATAGCCCAGCTAAACTTCCCAAGTTTCTGTCTTGTTCCTTAGCTCCTCTGCTTCCAGCTTCGTCTCTTAAGCTCCTGCTCAACGTCGCCAGCTCCATCAGCACCACTGACCCACACCCTGACCCACTGACCTCTCTGAGCACTCAGTCCACTGGACACTCCTCCAGCTGAGCCTCCGTCAGTTACCAGCCGCGCCCTCGTCAGTTGCCAGTTGCGCCAGACGCCATTGAGACCTGAAAACACAATAGATCCAAACCTGCTCCATGGAAAGTCTTCCATTGACCCTCCTTGAGCATTTGAATCCTCCTGTGTCACTTGCACACTTCAACAGAAGCTTAGCAAATCGATATCAAATGAAATCAGCAAGTAGCAGAGAATCGGCAGTGAAAACAGACGCGATCAGAGCTTCTGACAGCGTATTTGAATTAAAGTTCTGCGCCTGATCGGTCACCAGACCGATCAGGGAGGAGCCTGATCGGTCACTAGACCGATCCAGCAGTCTTCTGCACACTCCAGATCGGTCCCCAGACCAATCCAGCAGTCTGCTGCACACTCCAGATCGGTCCCCAGACCAATCAGGCTCCAGCCTGATCGCTCACCAGACCAATCAGGCTGCTTCTAGACCGATCAGGAGTCATCCTGATCGGTCATAAGGAGAATCTCGCGACACTTGATCGTTCACTAGACCGATCTGAATAGTATCCCTGATCGGTCACCAGACCGATCAGGAGCAGATCAGCAGGGGAACTCAACTCACTGTGGGCTCCCTGATCGGTCACCAGACCGATCAGGAGCTGTGCAGTGAGTGAAACACATACTCCCTGATTGGTCACCAGACCGATCCAGGGGCTCCAACCTAGCCCTCCAAGCTAGGATTTCATCCACCTTAGCCCTCCAAGCTAAGGATTTTTCACCTAACCCTCCAAGTTGGGAATTTGCACCTAACCCTCCAAGTTAGGACTTTTCACCTGTTAGTATTGTGAGAGAAGTGTCCTAAGGCAATCGCCTTATGATTGTAATTATTTATTTTAATAAATGAATATTCACTATTTGAGTATACATGTTTGTGTATTTGATTGAGATCTTAAACTCATTTACTGAATGTCCGCAATACAATTCACAGCATGAGAGAATTTGTGATGAATTCACAACTAGTGATTATCTCTACATGTGCAATTGTGAAGTATTGAAATTGTCCCTAGTCGATGAATTGATAAAAACGGACACTATCAATTCTGTTGAGACTAGCATGGGTTATTCTCTAATCAGCTGATTCTCACTGGCTGGAGACATTGGGATGTCCGGAGATAAACATGAATGCTAGTTAAGGGAACTAGTTCATTGGAGTGACTAGCTGTAAAACTTCATATGGTAATCTACATATAGATATGTCAATGAAGTTCTTACTGCAGCTTAAGTGCGATGTTCCTTTGACTTGCGGTGTTCAAGTCATCTTGGTCATGGAGACTTATACTTTGACATCTTAAGCAAGCATCTCTAAGGAGGTGTAGACCCAGGATGGTTGGGTATAAGCCGAAGTGCCCGAAGATGTTTGAACAGCCTACAAAGGATTCACCACTCCTTGCGAAGAGAAGTATACCAAAGGCCTATCGTCGGATTGTTACTCGAAGCCTCTGGCCAGAGCATCACATGTTCAGAGTATGAATCTCTCAGATACATGAGAGTAACTAGAATTCGTTGGACGAGAAAGACATTGCTTGGGCTAGGTGTGACGTAGTCAGCCTAGTGGGGACTGACACACATAGACCATGTCCTGAACCAAGTGGGTATAAGATGATGAAGGGAATGAGGCACGATTCATTATAGCTGCTGAAGGGTTTCAGAATTATTTCTGAGGTCAACCGTTGATCTTTCGATTAATTGGGGATCATGATGTACTACTAGGTGTCACTCATGATCGTTCTATAATTGGGTAATTATAGACGACCAACATAAATCGAAAGCCTATTTAGTCACACGCACTACGAGTAATCCGAGGGATTTAAAACGAGTTGAAAATTGGATTTTCGATCAAGAGAGATAAGTCGAATCTGAATTTTTCAGAGACGCATCGGAAGCTTAAAATGGCTAAGTCTTTTGTAGGCTTATTGGACGAATTAAATGAGTTTAATTCGTATGGTATAGGCTTGGGTTTGGCCGGCCAAAGAGTGTCCCCACCCTCTTTGTTTGGCCGGCCACATTAAAAGGGGAGAACCAAATTGTTTGGTTCAAATTATAAAATAAACCGAGCTTGGTTTGTTTTATAAAATTATGGATAAAGAAATTTATATAATGAAATTTATATAAAGAGATTTATTTTTCATGGAAATTAAAATGAACCATGGATTGGTTTATTTTATTTTATAAAATCAATAATGGATTGATTTACCATGATAAAGAAATTTATATAAAGAAATTTATATAAAGAAATTTCTTTCCATAAGAAAAGGGAGACATGGTTGTTTTTATTATAAATTAAATTATAATAAAAACTTGGCATGATGGAATAAATCATAGAAATATTTATATGATAAATTTCTTATGATAATTTATTCCATAAAAAGGAGACTTGGCGATTGAGGGACTACTATATAAAGGAACCAAGGCAAGGCTTGGAGATTAATCTAAGAGATCTAGAAATAAGTCATCTCTCTCTCTCCTTCTCTCCCTCTCCCTCCTCTAGTGCCGCCAGCCCTAAAAGGAGGACCCCTTTGTTGCCGTGAGCTTCATCCACCAAGCAGCTGCCGAAGAAGAAGAAGAAGCGGGCGCAACTCCTTCCTTCTGTTGGGACCGGGAGCATGTTGACATGGATGCAGGTTCGTAATTTTAAAATTTAATTACGTGCAGCGGAAAGTTTAGCATAAATAATTTCACAAATTATTTAACCACACATCTAAGCATGCAACCTTATATTGTGTAAACATGATCATACATTAAAATTTTGCAGAAAGTAAACTAATTTACTTAATACCTCGCGTAACTCGAAGGAAGGGACGAGATCCAACCGTAAGCGTCCCTTGGAAGCTCCGCCTCTATTCACGTCCACGCCGAATTTTCTTCGAGATGACTTCGCAAAACCACGAGTTTCGTGCTGACAAGAACTACTTGATTCTCCAAAGGCACGACAAGAATACCAAGAGAGAGATAGGAAGACTAACCACCAAACGAAGAACGGAATCAAGATTCCGGGAGGAAGGAAGGAGTTGCGCCCGCTTCTTCTTCTTCTTCGGCAGCTGCTTGGTGGATGAAGCTCACGGCAACAACGGGGTCCTCCTTTTAGGGCCGGCGGCACTAGAGGAGGGAGAGGAGAGAAGGACAGAGAGAGAGGGCTTATTTCTAGATCTCTTGAATTAATCTCCAAGCCTTGCCTTAATTCCTTTATATAGTAGCCTCTCAATCGCCAAGTCTCCTTTTTATGGAATAAATTTTCATAAGAAATTTATCATATAAATTTTTCTATGATTTATTCCATCATGCCAAGTTTTATTATAATTTAATTTATAATAAAAATAACCATGTCTCCCTTTTCTTTTGGAAAGAAATTTCTTTATATAAATTTCTTTATCATGGTAAATCAATCCATTATTGATTTTATAAAATAAAATAAACCAATCCATGGTTCATTTTAATTTCCATGAAAAATAAATTTCTTTATATAAATTTCTTTATATAAATTTCTTTATCCATAATTTTATAAAACAAACCAAGCTCGGTTTATTTTATAATTTGAACCAAACAATTTGGTTCTCCCCTTTTAATGTGGCCGGCCAAACAAAGAGGGTGGGGACCCTCTTTGGCCGGCCAAACCCAAGCCTATACCATACGAATTAAACTCATTTAATTCGTCCAATAAGCCTTCAAAAGACTTAGCCATTTTAAGCTTCCGATGCGTCTCTGAAAAATTCAGATTCGACTTATCTCTCTTGATTGGAAAATCTAATTTTCAACTCGTTTTAAATCCCCCGGATTACTCGTAGTGTGTGTGACTAAATAGGCTTTCGATTTATGTTGGCCTTCTATAATTAACCAATTATAGAACGATCATGAGTGGCACCTAGTAGTACATCATGATCCCCAATTTATCGAAAGATCAACGGTTGACCTCAGAAATAATTCTGAAACCCTTCAGCAGCTATAATGAATCGTGCCCCATGCCCTTCACCATCTTATACCCACTTGGTTCAGGACACGGTCTATGTGTGTCAGTCCCCACTAGGCTGACTACGTCACACCTAGCCCAAGCAATGTTTTTCTCGTCCTAAGGATTCTAATTACTCTCATGTATCTGAGAGATTCATACTCTGAACATGTGATGCTCTGGCCAGAGGCTTCGAGTAACAATCCGACGATAGGCCTTGGGTATACATCTCCTCGCAAGGAGTGGTGAATCCTTTGTAGGCTGTTCAAACATCTTCGGGCACTTCGGCTTATACCCAACCATCCTGGGTCCACACCTCCTTAGAGATGCTTGCTTAAGATGTCAAAGTATAAGTCTCCATGACCAAGATGACTTGAACACCGCAAGTCAAAGGAACATCACACTTAAGCTGCAGTAAGAACTTCATTGACATATCTATATGTAGATTACCATATGAAGTTTTACAGCCAGTCATTCCAATGAACTAGTTCCCTTAATTAGCATTCATGTTTATCTTTAGACATCCCAATGTCTCCAGCCAGTGAGAATCAGCTGATTAGAGAATAACCCATGCTAGTCTCAACAGAATTGATAGTGTCCGTTTTTATCAATTCATCGACTAGGGACAATTTCAATACTTCACAATTGCACATGTAGAGATAATCACTAGTTGTGAATTCATCACAAATTCTCTCATGCTGTGAATTGTATTGCGGACATTCAGTAAATGAGTTTAAGATCTCAATCAAATACACAAACATGTATACTCAAATAGTGAATATTCATTTATTAAAATAAATGATTACAATCATAAGGCGATTGCCTTAGGACACTTCTCTCACAATACTAACAAACTCCCACTTGGCCTAATGCTAATCGCTACGGTATCCAATACCACTGGCTCTAACATGACCCTCAAACTTGCTTTGAGGCAAGGCCTTAGTTAAAGGATCCGCTAAATTCCTATCAGTGGGAATTTTCTCAATTTGTATATCATTCCTACTTATAATCTCTCTGATCAGATGATAGCGGCGAAGCACATGTTTGGATCGCTGATGAGACCTTGGTTCCTTTGCTTGTGCAATAGCTCCATTGTTGTCGCAGTAAACCGGCACTGCTCCATCAATGGTTGGAACCACACCAAGTTCTGAGACAAACTTCTTGATCCAGACTGCTTCCTTTGCTGCTTCCGAAGCTGCAATATATTCCGCTTCCGTGGTAGAATCCGCTACAGTGTCTTGCTTGGAACTTTTCCAACTTATTATGCCTCCATTCAAAGTAAATACATATCCAGACTGAGATTTGGAGTCATCCTTATCTGTCTGGAAACTGGCATCTGTATACCCACTTATTACCATATCTCCTTCTCTATATATTAGGAACACATCCTTAGTTCTTCTTAAGTACTTAAGGATTGTCTTGACAGCCACCCAATGATCCATTCCTGGATCAGACTAGTATCTACTCGTGACGCTCAGAGCATACGATACATCGGGCCTAGTACATAACATAGCATACATGATAGATCCTATCGCGGATGCATAAGGAATCTTATTCATGCAAATCCTCTCGTCTTCTGTGCGCGGACACATAGACTTTGAAAGGTTGATCCCATGCCTGATGGGAAGGTAACCTTTCTTGGATTCCGATATGCTAAACCTTTTTAGCACTCGGTCTATATATGTAGACTGTGAAAGACCAAGCAATCGTTTTGATCTATCTCTATAGATTCTAATCCCAAGGATATAGGTTGCTTCTCCCAGGTCTTTCATGGAGAAAGTTTTGGACAACCAAATTTTAACCGACTGTAAGACTGATATATCGTTTCCTATAAGTAATATGTCATCGACATACAATACTAGGAATACGACTGCACTCCCACTAACCTTCTTGTATACACAAGATTCGTCAGGATTTTGTGAGAAATCAAACTCTTTGATTGTCTCATCAAAATGGATGTTCCAGCTCCTGGATGCTTGCTTCAGTCCATATATGGATCGTTGAAGCTTGCATATTTTGGTTTTATCAACTGATGTGAAACCTTCAGGTTGTATCATGTATACATCCTCAAGCAGATTTCCATTAAGGAAAGTTGTTTTCACATCCATTTGTCATATCTCATAATCATAATGAGCTGCTATGGCCAGGAGCATCCGAATGGATTTAAGCATAGCTACTGACGAATAGGTTTCGTCATAATCAATTCCTTGTTTCTGACGATATCCTTTTGTCACTAATCTAGCCTTAAAGGTAACAACATTACCTTCCATGTCGGTTTTCTTCTTGAAAACCCACTTGCACCCTATGGGCTTAATCCCTTCAGGTGGGTTAACCAAGTCCCATACTTGATTTTCGTACATGGAATCCATTTCCGACTTCATGGCTTCAAGCCACTTGTCCCTTTCTGAACTTTTCAGAACATCATCATAACTGATAGGTTCGTCATCGCTTATGAGTAACACGTCATTCGATTCACTTATGAGAAATCCGTATCTCTCTGGAATATTGCGTGTCCTATCAGACCTACGAAGAGGTGGTGTTGTTTGTGGTTCAACTGATAGCTCATCATTATGAGTTGTTGGTTGTGGGTCTAGACTAGGTGTCTCTGTAATGTCTATTGGAGTTTCTTGAACTTCATCAAGTTCAATGCCACTCCCACTGTTTTCTTGTAAAAGAAATTCTTTTTCCAGAAACACAGCATGCCTTGAAACAAACACCTTTTGTTCCAAGGGATGATAGAATTGGTAACCCTTCGTTTCCTTAGGGTATCCAATAAATAGACATTTATCAGACTTAGCATCCAATTTGTCAGATACAGTCCGCTTCACATAAGCAGGACAACCCCATATCTTAAGGTGAGTTAAGTGAGGTTTCTTACTATTCCACGTTTCATATGGAGTAGTAGAGACTACCTTGGTTGGGACTCTGTTTAGCAAGTAAACAGTTGTCTTAAGTGAATAGCCCCAAAAGATTTTGGAAGAGTTGCATAGTTCATCATAGATCTAACCATGTCCATCAAGGTTCGGTTACGCCTCTCAGATACACCATTATGCTGTGGTGTATATGGCGGAGTCCATTGAGACAATATCCCATTGTCCCTAAGATAATCTTGAAACTCTTGACTTAAGTATTCACCACCCCGATCGGATCGAAGTATCTTAATACTTTTGCCAAGCTGTTTCTCTACTTCATTTCTGAACTCTTTGAATTTCTCAAAAGCTTCAGATTTGTGTTTCATCAAGAACACATACCCGAATCGTGAGTGATCATCGATAAAGGTAATGAAGTAGCTATAGCCTCCTTGTGCAAGAGTTGACATTGGTCCACATACATCAGTATATATTAGACCAAGTAATTCTCCCACTGGATTACCTTTTCTGGAAAAGGGTAATTTGGCCATCTTGCCTTTTAAGCATGATTCGCATGTATCAAATGAACCGGGTTCAAATGATTCCAGAATTTCACATCGGTGTAATTTGGTCATGAGTTATTTACTTACATGGCCAAGACGGCAATGCCACGTATAGGAGTCTATTCGATTATCTATTCGAGCACGTTTGTTGCTAACTTCGATATTGAAAACGTCATCGAATAAATCTAACGTGTAGATACCATTGCACAAAGTTTCGGTTCCATAAAGAACACCATTTAAAGTCATGTAACAACAATTGTTACTAAACGTTAAATGATAACCCTTTTCATTCAAGCAAGAAATAGATACAATGTTCTTTATTAATGAAGGAACAAAATAACAATTATCCAATTCTAAGACACGTCCAGTAGGGAGCTTTAGCAAATATGTTCCGATGGCAACAGCAGCAATCTTTGCTCCATTTCCAACTCGCAGATTCGCTTCTCCCTTGATCAGTCTTCTTCTATTCCTTAGCCACTGTATGTCATTACATATATGTGAGCTACACCCAGTATTAAGTACCCAGGTGATAGAGGAAATAGAGTGACATTCAATAACGAAGATACCTGAAGAGGATGGGGCATCGGATGCCTTCTTCTTCAAGGACTCAAGATAAACCTTGCAGTTTCTTCGCCAGTGACCCTCCTTGCCACAGTGATGGCAAGTGCCTTTTGGTGTCTTTTCAATCTTTTTGGCCTTTTTCTTCTTTCCTTTATTCTGTTCTTTGGCCTTCCTCTTAGAACCTTTCTTCGAGGAACCAACTAACAGCACCGTCTTCTGATCCTGCTTCACAGAAGGCTCTATAGTCTTCAGCAGGTTGAGCAACTCAGGAATGGTAGTCTCCAGCTTGTTCATCCGATAGTTCATCACAAATTGTGAATAACTTTTGGGTAAACAATGCAGAATTAAGTCAATACTTAGTTCATGATCCATTGCAAAACCGAGTGTGCTCAGTCGCTCAATGTACCCCAACATCTTCAACACAAACTGTGAGACAGAAGTGCCTTCCTGCACCTTAGAGGTGAAGAGGAGTCTGGAGACCTCGAACCTTTCGGATCTCGCCTGCTCGTCAAATAACTCATGAAGATGGAAGATGATGGTATAAGCATCCATATGCTCATGCTGCTTTTGCAGCTCAGGTACTATAGCGGCTAGCATGATGCAACTCGCAAGTTCAGAATCGTTTACATGTTCTGATAGGCCATTAACTGGTCTGGAGTTGCATTTTCTGGAGGACGGTTGGGAAGTAGTTCTTCAAGGACATAAGCAAGCTTTTCTGCCTTGAGGACTATCCTTAGGTTTCGAAGCCAGTCCATGAAGTTTGGCCCAGTCAGCTTATTGGTGTCCAAAATGGAACGTAAATTTAGAGAAGACATGATCGAGTGATTATCCTAGAAATACAAATTGAGCTTATGTGAGAAGAATGATAAAAAATGCATCAACATACATTAATTAAATCCTATTTAATTTTTCGAATTGAATAACCCTTTTTATCAATTCGGGAGATCGTAGGAACATCTCCAAATAGGTTGATATCCAACCATAGATAAGAACAACCATGGCTGTGGCCATCAAGTTATTCTTAGCTATGAAGGTAGGTAATTATACCGATTACATATCACATATATGTAATTATCACTTTATGCTATCAACTAATTGAATGTTTACATAAATCATTGGGTTGTTAACTCATTAACAAGTATGCAACAATATACATAGCACCCAACTGCACCTCTCTTTACATCGACCTTGGCTGTGGCACAACAAATCGATGCTCCAAGCTTAAGGCTGACCCATTAATCAAGAAATAGTTTTAATATGGTTGGAGCTCATTCAACCGTTTAGTCAGGCTTGGATGTGTGCAACAACCAAAACTAAGGATTGACCTCTGACTCCAACTATATTTATCATAAACTAATTCCATGGTTTGAACATGTTGAGGTTCAAGCCGGGCATAGGATGTGTCCATCAACCCAAACGAGAAACAAAACTCCGGTTCTAACCATATTAATGGAAGGTGTTGGCCTTAATATTTTGTAAGGGGTTTTGGGTCTCATCCTTTTCTTTCTAAGCACATTCATGACATATAATTATGTCATGTACTATCGATTTCCTTAATAAAGTATGTATGTGACTTAATTTATCAAGTCTCATTAATTGAATTAGGAACCGGATTTCCTAATTCTAATTTCATACTTTATTTAAGGAATTGTTTTGGGAAACAATTTCCTAAATTGTCATAATCAATTTCGAAAATAATATGTTTAAGACTCTGATTTCTCTAAATCAAATCTTATTAAATTAAGAGACAGATTCCCTTAATTCAACCACATATTATTTTCATGAAAATCTTATTTAAGGAAATAAACTCTATAGGAAATATTTTCCTAATTAATTTTGAGACAACAATATGTAAGAAATCAAATAAGGAAATTATCGTTTGAGAATCACCTCAAAATTTCCAAGATTTGATCACATATTTTATTTATGGACTAATTATTACAACAAATTATTTTCTTTGTGTGGCTCCCCGAGGCTCAGATACCCAAGAAAGAAATTTGTCCAAATCTAATTTGGCCGCTCCCCGAGGCGTAGCCAAATTAAACTTGACAATTTTATTCAAAATAGGAAATTAAATTACAACAACTAACATTAATTTGGTGGCTCCCGAGGCTCAGATACCCAAAGAAAAGAATTTTGTTAATAATTTAAAAACCAATTCGAATTTAATTGTCAATTAATATTCCATAAATTTGTCTAGACTTTCTTGAAAGAAAGTGCCCAAAATTGCGAGCTTTCCATAAATGGAAAGTTTCCAAAATAAAAGGTTTTCAGAATATTTGTAAGTTTCTGGTACAAAGAAAACTTACATATTTCAAAATTAAAAATTTTCAAAATAGGAAATTTCAAAATTGGAAAGTTTCCAAAAATGGGAAGTTTTCACAATTACATAAAATTTCAGAAACTAGGATATTTCAAAGTTTACGAAATTTCATGAGGATTTCCAAACTTTGAAATTCCTAAATCTAAAATTTATCATAATTGGAAAGTTTCCATAATTGAAAATTTTTCCAAAATTGAGATCATGACAATGTTTTCCGCAAAACAATTATATGATTATGTCGAACACTAACCGGCTCTGATACCACTGTTGGGACCGGGTGCATGTTGACACGGATGCGGGTTCGTAATTTTAAAATTTAATTACGTGCAGCGGAAGGTTTAGAATAAATAATTTCACAAATTATTTAACCACACATCTAAGCATGCTACCTTATATTGTGTAGACATGATCATACATTAAAATTTTGCAGAAAGTAAACTAATTTACTTAATACCTCGCGTAACTCGAAGGAAGACACGAGATCCAACCGTAAGCGTCCCTTGGAAGCTCCGCCTCTATTCGCGTCCACGCCGAGTTTTCTTCGGGATGACTTCGCAAAGCCACGAGTTTCATGCCGACAAGAACTACTAGATTCTCCAAAGGCACGACAAGAATACCAAGAGAGAGATGGAAGACTAACCACCAAACGAAGAACAGAATCAAGATTCCGGGAGGAAGGAAGGAGTTGCGCCCGCTTCTTCTTCTTCTTCGGCAGCTGCTTGGTGGATGAAGCTCACGGCAACAAAGGGGTCCTCCTTTTAGGGCGGCGGCACTAGAGGAGGAGAGGGAGAGAAGGAGAGAGAGAGAGGGCTTATTNATGTATGTGACTTAATTTATCATGTCTCATTAATTGCATTAGGAACCGGATTTCCTAATTCTAATTTCATACTTTATTCAAGGAATTGTTTTGGGAAACAATTTCCTAAATTGTCATAATCAATTTCGGAAATAATATGTTTAAGACTTTGATTTCTCTAAATCAAATCTTATTAAATTAAGAGATAGATTCCCTTAGTTCAACCACATATTATTTTCATGAAAATCTTATTTAAGAAAACTCTATAGGAAACAATTTTCCTAATTAATTTTGGAGACAACAATATGTAAGAGCATCACCTCTTAAATCAAATAAGGAAATTATCGTTTGAGAATCACCTCAAAATTTCCAAGATTTGATTACATATTTTATTTATGGATTAATTAATTACAACAAATTATTTTCTTTGGGTGGCTCCCCGAGACTCAGATACCCAAAGAAAAGAAATTTGTCGTAAATCTAATTTGGCCCACTCCCCGAGGCGTAGCCAAATTAAACATGACAATTTTATTCAAAATAGGAAATTAAATTACAACAACTAACTTTAATTTGGGTGGCTCCCCGAGGCACTCCCCAAAGTAAAGAATTTTGTTAATAATTTAAAACCAATTCGAATTTAATTATCAATTAATGATCTATAAATTTGTCTAGACTTTCTTGAAAGAAAGTGCCCAAAATCACGAGATTTCCATAATAGGTTTTTAGAATAATTGTAAGTTTCTGGTACAATGAAAACTTACATATTTCCAAAATTGGAAATTTGCAAAATTGGAAATTTCCAAAATTGGAAAGTTTCCAAAAATGGGAAGTTTTCACAATTATCATAAAATTTCAGAAACTAGGATATTTCAAAAGTTTGCGAAATTTCATGAAGATTTCCAAACTTTGAAATTCCTAAATCTAAAATTTATCATAATTGGAAAGTTTCCATAATTGGAAAATTTTCCAAAATTGAGATCATGACAAAGTTTTCCGCAAAACAATTATATGATTATGTCGAACACTAACAGACTCTGATACCACTGTTGGGACCGGGTGCATGTTGACATGGATGCGGGTTCGTAATTTTAAAATTTATTACGTGCAGCGGAAGATTTAGCATAAATAATTTCCCAAATTATTTAACCACACATCTAAGCATGCAACCTTATATTGTGTAGACATGATCATATATTAAAATTTTACAGAAAGTAAACTAATTTACTTAATACCTCGCGTAACTCGAAGGAAGGGACGAGATCCAACCGTAAGCGTCCCTTGGAAGCTCCGCCTCTATTCGCGTCCACGCCGAGTTTTCTTCGGGATGACTTCGCAAAGCCACGAGTTTCATACCGACAAGAACTACTAGATTCTCCAAAGGCACGACAAGAATACCAAGAGAGAGATGGGAAGACTAACCACCAAGCGAAGAACGAAATCAAGATTCCGGGAGGAAGGAAGGAGTTGCGCCCGCTTCTTCTTCTTCTTCTTCGGTAGCTGCTTGGTGGATGAAGCTCACGACAACAAAGGGGTCCTCCTTTTAGGGCCGGCGACACTAGAGGAGGGAGAGGGAGAGAAGGAGAGAGAGAGAGGGCTTATTTCTAGATCTCTTAGATTAATTTCCAAGCCTTGCCTTGGTTCCTTTATATAGTAGCCTTTCAATCGCCAAGTCTCCTTTTATGGAATAAATTTTCATAATAAATTTATCATATAAATTTTTCTATGAATTATTCCATCATGCCAAGTTTTTATCATAATTTAATTTATGATAAAAACAACCATGTCTCCCTTTTCTTATGGAAAGAAATTTCTTTATATAAATTTTTTTATATAAATTTCTTTATATAAATTTCTTTATCATGGTAAATCAATCCATTATTGATTTTATAAAATAAAATAAACCAATCCATGGTTCATTTTAATTTCCATGAAAATTAAATCTCTTTATATAAATTTCTTTATATAAATTTCTTTATCCATAATTTTATAAAACAAACCATGCTCGGTTTATTTTATAATTTGAATAAAAAATTTAGTTTCCCCCTTTTGTTGTGGCCGGCCAAACAAAGAGGGTGGGGACCCTCTTTGGCCAGCCAAACCCAAGCTAAAACTATACGAATTAAACTCATTTAATTCGTCCAATAAGTCGTCAAAAGACTTAGCCATTTTATGCTTCCGATGCATCTCTGAAAAATTCAGATTCGACTTATCTCTCTTGATCGGAAAATCCAATTTTCAACTCGTTTTAAATTCCTCGGATCACTCGTAGTGCGTGTGACTAAATAGACTTTCGATTTATGTTGGCCGTCTATAATTAACCAATTATAGAACGATCATGAGTGGCACCTAGTAGTACATCATGATCCCCAATTAATCGAAAGATCAACGGTTGACCTCAGAAATAATTCTGAAACCCTTCAGCAGCTTTAATGAATCGTGCCTCATTCCCTTCACCATCTTATACCCACTTGGTTCAGTACACGGTCTATGTGTGTCAGTCCCCACTAGGCTGACTATGTCACACCTAGCCTAAGTAATGTCTTTCTCGTCCAACGGATTCTAATTACTCTCATGTTTCTGAGAGATTCATACTCGAAACATGTGATGCTCTGGCCAGAGGTTTCGAGTAACAATCCGATGATAGGCCTTGGGTATACATCTCCTCGCAAGGAGTGGTGAATCCTTTGTAGGCTGTTCAAACATCTTCGGGCACTTTGGCTTATACCCAATCATCCTAGGTCCACACCTCCTTGGAGATGCTTGCTTAAGATGTTAAAGTATAAGTCTTCATGACCAAGATGACTTGAGCACCGCAAGTCAAAGGAACATCGCACTTAAGCTGCAGTAAGAACTTCATTGACATATCTATATGTAGATTACCATATGAAATTTTACAGCCAGTCACTCCAATGAACTAGTTCCCTTAACTAGCATTCATGTTTATCTCCGGACATCCCAATGTCACCAGCCAGTGAGAATCAGCTGATTAGAGAATAACCCATGCTAGTCTCAACAGAATTGATAGTGTCCGTATTTATCAATTCATCGACTAGGGACAATTTCAATACTTCATAATTGCACATGTAGAGATAATCACTAGTTGTGAATTCATCACAAATTCTCTCATGCTGTGAATTGTATTGCGGACATTCAGTAAATGAGTTTAAGATCTCAATCAAATACACGAACATGTATACTCAAATAGTGAATATTCATTTATTTAAGTAAATGATTACAATCATAAGGCGATTGCCTTAGGACACTTCTCTCATATTACTAACAAACTCCCACTTGGCCTAATGCCAATCACTACGGTATCCAATACCACAGGTTCTAACATGATCCTCAAACTTGCTTTGAGGCAAGGCCTTAGTTAAAGGATCGCTAAATTTCTTTCAGTGGGAATTTTCTCAATTTGTATATCATTCATACTTATAATGTCTCTGATCAGATGATAGCGGCGAAGCACATGTTTGGATCGCTGATGAGACCTTGGTTCCTTTGCTTGTGCAATAGCTCCATTGTTGTCGCAGTAAACAGGTATTGTTTCATCAATGGTTGGAACCATAACAAGTTCTGAGACAAACTTCTTGATCCAGACTGCTTCTTTTGCTGCTTCCGAAGCCGCAATATATTCCGCTTCCGTGGTAGAATCTGCTACAGTGTCTTGTTTGGAACTCTTCTAACTTATTGCGCCTCCATTTAAAATAAATATGTATCCGGACTGAGATTTGGAGTCATCCTTATCTGTCAAGAAACTGGCATCTGTATACCCACGTATTATCATATCTCCTTCTCCATATATTAGGAACACATCCTTAGTTCTTCTTAAGTACTTAAGGATTGGCTTGACAGCCGCCCAATGATCCATTCTTGGATCAGACTGGTATCTGTTCGTGACGGTAAGAGCATACGATACATCTGGCATAATTGGAGATACCTTAAGGGCCAAGGAATCTCATTTGACCTAATTGCTGTTAGGTATCTGTGGGTATGTGCGCTAGGTATCAAGTATGTGTCAAGGAATCTCATTTAATTGCTGTGATTTTGAGATACCTTAAGGGCACAATTGGAGTTGGTCTTTGGTATCCCCGTACCGAGTCATTTGACCTAATTGGCTGTACCGATTTCGACTATGCCGGATGCAAGTTGGATCGGAAAAGCACAAGTGGGGGTTGTTAATTCCTAGGTTCATCACTAGTTAGTTGGTCAAGTCGGAAGCAACATTGTGTTGCTCTCTCCACGACCGAGGCAGAATATATCGCCATGGGAGAGAGTGTATCACAATTGTTGTGGATGATTCATACACTAGAGGACTATGGATTAAGCTACAAGGATGTGCAAGTGTTGTGTGACAACATTAGCACTATTAACCTAACAAAGAATCCAGTCCACTATTCTAGGACCAAACATATTGAAGTTCGTCACTACTTCATTAGAGACCATGTTGCTAGAGGAGACATTATACTCTCACATGTAGAGTCCAAATCGAACCTAGCGGACATTTTCACTAAACCACTCCCCGAGAATGAATTTAGTTTCTTAAGAAGGGAGTTGGGAATGTGTCATGCTTCATAGAATTAAGAACATTTAAAACCCTTCATGATCAATTCAAATTGTTGAAAACAATTGGGTAACTTGGGGACATCTCACACAAACTATAAGGTTTACCAAAACATTTTTGTTTGCTAGAAATGGGGTGAGATGCTAGGATCAACTTAATTTCTCAAAATGTCAATGCATCCCTTGAGAAATTAGGTTGACGAGATAATAATCACTACGGTGACCAAGTATGGGGAAAACCAATGCATAACATATGTGTACTTGACTCCATAATCATACTTGGACATTCCAATCAAGAAAACTTGATTGGAAACCTTATTTGGATACAAACTTGATTGAAAATTGATTGAATGATTTTGATTGAGTTTGACTCCAATTGGGTGGAGCAAAGTGATTGTTAGACTAATAAGGACATTTGATCCTTGTTAAGGGATCAATTATAGTCATGGGAACACTTCCAAGATCGATAAACTTTCATCAGATCTTATCAGAAATCGTCTGGGAGTCTGAAACTAAAATTTCAGATCATATCAGAAATTCAGGGAGCCTGATCGGTCACCGAACGGATCAGGAGCATGTCTGATCTGTCCAACTGACCGATCTAGCTGAATTGCGATATCCCTCTGCATTCTCTCTGTGTTGGCCTAAATCGGTCCACAGACCAATCTGGCTCACTGTGTGGATTGGTCCACAGACCGATCAGGAGGCACACGAAAAACCTCCCAAACCTACTGTTCGCTCCCTGATCGATCAGCCGATTGATTCGGAGGCTACCTGATCGGTCACCCGACCGATCAGGACCAGGCCAGACCGATCAGGATGGTGCCTGATCGGTCTGAGCGCTCCCAGATCGAACGGTGATCCGTTCGATCACATTAAATTGCGGTTGGTGGACCGATCCACCAACCTAATAACTCCCTCTAAACCTTACCTTCCCAAGCCCTAGCGCCGAAACCCCTCTTTCTTCCTTACACGCGCAATCTCCTTCCTCTTGCTGTGCGTGTGCATTCTTCTTCCTGCTGTTGGTGTTCTCAGCAGCGAGTTTGTGATCTTGCAAGCTCATACTTCCCTGCCTGCGTGAGAACTCGAGGTTCATCTACTCCTTGCGATCTGAGTCCTCTCGAGCTCTCTAAGAACATGCGAGTTCTGCAGTTTTCGATCTTCTTCTATCCATCACGATGGCACCTAAGTAAGTTTTTGTTTCGTTTTACCTTACAGATTACATCATCAATCATGTATTTGTGCTAATCAGAAGTTTTATCTTGTGGTGTTTACCGTGACCTTGCCTATGCCATGACCTAAACTCTATCACATCTTTCTGTCATTTAATTTCTGATCAAATCTTGCCTTACAATTGATTGTGTTGTGATCCATATGATCAAATCATTGTGATTCTTGTCGTGGCCTTACTTTTCTATCTTTTCCTTGTATTATTGATTACATGATCGAACCTGTGCAACTCTCAATTTCTCGGTTCCTTGATTCAATTTGTTGTCATGATCTATTTCACCCTTTAGAAAATCCATGAAGGGAAAAGAACCCGCTGAAGGGTCCAAGGGCAAAAGCCCTTCATCATCTGCCCCTTCACGAAGGCCTCAGCCTTCTTCAAGTTCCAGATTTCCTAACACTGCTTGTGAGCAAGCGTTCCAGTCTCGAACCTTCAAGTTGCTTTCTTGCCGGTCAATTGATGGTCCCTTTCTGTCTGAGCATTGTCCCTCTATTATGGAGATAATTACCTTCTACAACCTTGGCTTTCTTCTTTCCCTCAAACGAACAATAAACTATGACCTTGTTTCCGAATTTTACAATAACTTGCAACAAGGCCCTCAAGGAGGTTTTGAATTCACGACCCGGGTAGCGAAGAGGAACCTTGATTTTTCCTATGACATCCTGGCAGAGTATCTTGGCCCTCGTCGATCACCGAACTTTTATTCTATCTACCCAAAGCTTCCTGACCTATTATTGCCTCCTTTTGCGGACGTCACCCCCGATGGCATTTATCAGCACTTCTTTGGCCACCCTCGACCAGCTGGTCTTGATGAGTTAGGGCCCGACTTTCCGACTTTTACGACCCTCCGACTTTCCCCTACTGATTACGTTCTGTTCAAGATAATCACCAACTGCATTTTGCCGATCACCTCAAAACCCTTAACTGAGATCCGACCCTACCACTGCTTGATGCTCTATGGCATGCATCGCCGCCTTGACTTTGATATTATAGAGAGCATCTTTCAGTCCATCATTTCCTATCATGAGCCCAGTCGTCGCACTGTGTATATGCCGTTCGGTCATGTCATCACTGACTGGCTTATATCAGTAGGTGTTGATGTGACTAAGGGCAGGACAGTGCCCATGGTTAGATAGGATTGCCGATTGGGCAAACGGGCGTTTGCCAAATATGGTATTGTTGTTGGGCCAGACGATCAGACTCTTGTATGGAAGGACGGGCGGGGTTTAGGCGAGCTACCTAGGGGGGCCCACACTTTCAGGCACCAGCAGGTGCTGCTGCACATCAGGAGGCTCCCGCTACTGCTGCTGACTATGACTATGACCTGGATCTAGATCTACACTGGCAGATTTCAGAGCTGGATCAGACCATCCAGCATGATCTTCATTTGAGGGAGCTCTGGCGTGAGGAGGTCCGGTTGGAGTTTCGATCCTTTGATCGCCGACTGCACGTGGTGGAGTCCGATGTCTCGGGGGTCCATACTCTGCAACAGACTTGGTATGACAAGTGGCGTCGGCACACATTTCCTGGAGATGCGCCCTCTGGCAGTGCTGCACCAGGGTCCTCTGTACCTGATGATGACACAGCTGATGACCCCATGCAGGCCGATGACCCCCCCCCCCCCCCCCCCGCCGACGATTTATGGTTGTACTCTGTTGGTTGGTGATTTGACTGTTTTGCATTTTATGTCTTGATGGTGGTGTTGACTATACTTTGATGCATTGATATGCGTCGAACTATTTGTCTGTCCGGGATTTTTGCTGCACTTGACTATTTTATGATGCTGTATGATGCATCTGACCTTATGCCTATTTTCATGCTATTCTATGCTTACTGCTAGATTATTGCTATTTCATATTCATGTGATGCATGTGATTGCTATATATATTGTTTTATCTTTATCACACGTTTTCATATGTTTTTCAAAATTAAATCAAATCTTATCTTGTTTTGGGAAACCCCTACGGTTTAGGAGGAGTATGTTTAAACTTAACAACCAGTCTACACCCTTTTCGGTGTTTGACAAAGGGGGAGAGTGAGGTTGGTTATGTTTAGGATGATAATTATTGTAGGAGGAGGATCTTGATACCCTTATGAGTGTGAAATTTGTAACTATTGATTTTGAATCCCTAAACTTAAAATCGGGTTGTCAAACAACAAAATGGGAGAGATTGTTGATGCAGTCTGACCCAGATTGTTGTTTTGGTGTTGACACCAATTTTGGTTTAGGTTGATAAGATGATTATGATTAAGTCCTGGTCGTGGACTAGGCATACCTAGTGGGACTAGGTTTAATGAAAGCCTGACTTGGAGGGTCAGGTCCTAGCTTGAGAAGCTAGGTTGGTGAAAAGTCCTAGCTTGGAGGGCTAGGTGTGAAAAAGTCCTAACCTGGAGGGTTAGGTGTGGAAAAATCCTAGCTTGGAGGGCTAGGTGTGGAAAAGTCCTAACTAGGAGGGTTAGGTGTGGAAAGTCTTAACCTGGAGGGTTAGGTGTGGAAAAGTCCTAGCTTGGAAGGCTAGGTGTGAACAGTCCTAACCTGGAGGGTTAGGTGTGAAAAGTCGTAGCTTGGAGGGCTAGGTGTGGAAAAGTCCTAGCTTGGAGGGCTAGGTGTGGAAATTCCTAACTCGGAGGGTTAGGTGATTGGAAATCCCGGTGAGTGAAGCCGGGTCCTGGTGAGTGAAGTTGGGCATGGAGTCTTGGTCCGAGGGACTGAGCACGAGTCAGTGGAGGTTGGGAGCCAGTTCCCTTGACTTAGAGAGGGTTTGACCTTGCCCAGATCGGTCTGGTGACCAATCAAGGAAGTTGGCATGAAGTTCCCTCGTGGATCGGTCTGGTGACCGATCCAGCGATGTCTGATCGGTCTGGTGACCGATCAGGGAGCTTCTAGTAACTTTAGCAAACCTACTGTTCGACTCCTGATCGGTCTGGTGACCGATCAGGGAGAAACCTTGATCGATCAATTTGAACGATCAACTGTCACGAGGTTTCTCACCCTGACCGATCAGGCTGGAGCCTGATCGGTCTGGGATCATCCTGATCGGTCTGGTGACCGATCAGCCGTGTATTTCAGGCAGGATTGTGGCAAGCAGATTTATGGATCAGTTTGGTGACCGATCTGGTGACCGGTCAGGGTGACCGATCATACAAGCTTGCGATCCCAGGTTTCTCACTGGGGACCGATCAGGCTGGAGCCTGATCGGTCTGGGATCATCCTGATCGGTCCGGTGACCGATCACTTTAATTCAAACGCACTGGCAGACGCTCTGATCACGTCCGAACACAACTGCTCTTAATCTCTGATATTTGATTCTCTGCTTGATTTACTGTGCTAATGATCTGATCAAGATTGCAAGTGACAGGAATGGATTCAAGCACTCAAGGAGAGTCAATGGGAGTCTTTCCTTGGAGCAGGTTTGTCCGTTTTCCATCTCAGGTTACAACGGACGCTGGCGCTGCTGGAGCTGTTGACTAGGGCTCGCCTGAGGGAAGCTCAGGGAGTCTAGAAGAGCTCAGTGGTAGCTGGCTGTTGCAGGTGAGCAGCTGGAGGCTGCAGTGAGGTGGTGACTATTAGTGATATGAGAGAAGTGTCCTAAGGCAATCACCTTATGATTGTAATCATTAATTCTAATAAATGAATATTCACTATTTGAGTATACATGTTTGTGTATTTGATTGAGATCTTAAACTCATTTATTGAATGTCCGCAATACAATTCACAACATGAGAGAATTTGAGATGAATTCTCAACTAGTGATTATCTCTACATGTGCAATTGTGAAGTATTGAAATTGACCCTAGTCGATGAATTGATAAATACGGACATTATCAATTCTGTTGAGACTAGCATGGGTTATTCTCTAATTATTTGATTCTCACTGGCTGGTGACATTGAGATGTCCGGAGATAAACATGAATGATAGTTAAGGGAACTAGTTCATTGGAGTGACTGGCTGTAAAACTTCATATGGTAGTCTACATATAGTTATGTCAGTGAAGTTCTTACTGCAGCTTAAGTGCGATGTTCCTTTGACTTTCGGTGTTCAAGTCATCTTGGTCATGGAGACTTATACTTTGGCATCTTAAGCAAGCATCTCCAAGGAGGTGTGGACCCAGGATGATTGGGTATAAGCCGAAGTGCCCGAAGATGTTTGAACAGCCTACAAAGGATTCACCACTCCTTGCGAGGAGATGTATACTCGAGGCCTATCGTCGGATTGTTACTCGAAGCCTCTGGCCAGAGCATGACATGTTCAGAGTATGAATCTCTTAAATACATGAGAGTAATTAGAATCCGTAGGACGAGAAAACGTTACTTGGGCTAGTTGTGACGTAGTCAGCCTAGTGGGGACTGACACACATAGACCATGTCCTGAACTAAGTGGGTATAAGATGGTGAAGGGAATGGGGCATGATTCATTATAGCTGCTGAAGGGTTTCAGAATTATTTTTGAGGTCAATTGTTGATCTTTCGATTAATTGAGGATCATGATGTACTACTAGGTGCTACTAATGATCGTTCTATAATTGATTAATTATTGACGGCCAACATAAATCGAAAGCCTATTTAGTCACACGCACTACGAGTGATCCGAGGGATTTAAAACAAGTTGAAAATTGGATTTTCCAATCAAGAGAGATTAAGTTTGGTTGAGCCAAATGATAAGTCGAATCTGAATTTTTTCAGAGAGGCATCGGAAGCGTAAAATGGTTAAGTCTTTTGAAGACTTAATAGATGAATTAAATACGTTTAATTCATTGGGGCTTGGCTTGGATGGGCCGGCCAAAGAGGGCCTCCATCCTCTTTGCTTGGCCGGCCACAACAAAGGGAGAGAACCATGTTTTTGGTTCAATTTATAAAATAAACCAAGTGTGGTTTGTTTTATAAAATTATGGATGATATAAATTTTTATATAATAAACCAAGGTTTGGTTTATTTTTCATGGAAATTAAAATGAACCATGGATTGGGTTATTTTATAAAATCAATCATGGATTGATTTACTATGATAAGGAAATTTATTCTATAGGAGAGAAGAGACTTGATTGATTTTTTTATCATGAATTAAAATATGATTTTAAACCATGATATAAAATCAAACTTGGCATGATGGAATAAGTTATTCCATATTTGAGAGGCTTGATGGTTGAGAGGCCACTATATAAAGGACCCAAGGCAAGGCTTGGGTGGTAATCGAAGAGACGAAGGCATAGGCTCTCTCCCTCTCTTTCTCTCCTTCTCCCCTTCTTGCCGTGCGCCAACCAGCCCCAAGAAGGAGCACCAGTCGGCCGCCCCGACCCTTTCCCGACCATCCTTTTATGGTTAGTCTTCTGACTTCTCTCTTGGTTCTTCTTGTCGCGTTCTCGGAGAATCTAGTAGTTCTCGAGAACACGAAAATCGTGGCTTTGCGAAGTCATCCCGAAGATACTCGGCGTGGACGCGAATAGAGGCGGAGCTTCCAAGGGTCGCTTACGGTTGGATCTCGTCCCTTCCTTCGAGTTACGCGAGTTAATACGTATATTAGTTTATGTTTCTGCAAAATTTTAAATATATGATCATGTCAACACAAGATAAAATTGCATGCTTAGATGTGTGGTTAAATGATTTAGCAAATTATTTATGCTAAATCTTCCGCTACACGTAATTAATTTTGAAATTACGAACCTGCATCCATGTCAACATGCATCCGGTCCCAACAGTGGTATCAGAGCCGAGGTTTGTGTTCGACATAATCATATAATTGTTTTACGGAAAGCTTTATCATGATCTCAATTTTGAAAAATTTTCCAATTATGGAAACTTTCCAATTATGGTAAATTTCCGATTTAGGAATTTCAAAGTTTGGCAATCCTCATGAAATTTCGCAAACATTTGAAATATCTCTGTTTCTGAAATTTTATGATAATTGTGAAACTTTCCAATTTTGGAAATTTTCTATTTTGGAAATTTTCTAATTTTGGAAAAACGTAAGTTTTCTTTGTACCAGAAACTTACAATTATTCTGAAAACCTTTTATTTTTGGAAACTTTCCATTTATGGAAAGCTCGCAATTTTGGGCACTTTCTTTCAAGAAAGTCTAGACAAATTATGGGAATATTAATTGACATTTAAATTTATAATTGAAAATTAAATTGTTTACAAAATTCTTTATTTTAGATTGAGCATCGGGGAGCCGTCCAATTTAAAGTTAGTTGTTATAATTAAATTTCCTAAATTGAATTTAAATTGTCAAATTCTTATTTTGGATTGAGCCTCGGGGAGTCGTCCAAATTAAGTTATTGATATTAATTTTCCATAAATAAAATATGTGATCAAATCTTGAAAATTTTTGAGGTGATTCTCAAACGATAATTTCCTTATTTAATTTATGAGGTGATGCTCTTACATATTATTGTCTCCAAAATTAATTAGGAAAATTGTTTCCTATAGAGTATATTTCCTTAAATAAGATTTTCATGAAAATAATATATGGTTGAATTAAGGGAATCTGTCTCTTAATTTAATAAGATTTGATTTAGAGAAATCAAAGTCTTAAACATATTATTTCCGAAATTGATTATGATAATTTAGGAAATTGTTTCCCAAAGCAATTCCTTAAATAAAGTATGAAATTAGAATTAGGAAATCCGGTTCCTAATTCAATTAATGAGACTTGATAAATTAAGTCACATACATACTTTATTAAGGAAATTGTTAGAACGTGACATAATTATATGTCATGAATGTGTATAAAAGAAAAGGAAGAGACCCAAAACCCCTTACAAAATATTAAGGACAACACCTTCCATTAATATGGTTAGAACCGGAGTTTTGTTTCTCGTTTGGGTTGATGGACACATCTATGCCCGGCTTGAACCTCAACATGTTCAAACCATGGAATTAGTTTATGATTAATATAGTTGGAGTCAGAGGTCAATCCTTAGTTTTGGTTGTTGGACACATCCAAGCCTGACTAAACGGTTGAATGAGCTCCAACCATATTAAAACTATTTCTTGATTAATAGGTCAGCCTTAAGC
>JAGFNQ010000866.1:0-67722 GCA_024364735.1 Boesenbergia rotunda | reverse complement strand
CAGCAACCGTTTTGATCTATCTCTATAGATTCTAATCCCAAGGATATAGGTTGCTTCTCCCAGGTCTTTCATGGAGAAAGTTTTGGACAACCAAATTTTAACTGACTGTAAGACTGATATATCGTTTCCTATAAGTAATATGTCATCGACATATAACACTAGGAATACGACTGCACTCCCACTAACCTTCTTGTACACACAAGGTTCGTCAGGATTTTGTGAGAAATCAAACTTTTTGATTGTCTCATCAAAATGGATGTTCCAGCTCCTGGATGCTTGCTTTAGTCCATATATGGATCGTCGAAGCTTGCATACTTTGATTTTATTAACCGATGTGAAACCTTCAGGTTGTATCATGTATACATCCTCAAGCAGATTTCCATTAAGGAAAGTTGTTTTCACATCCATTTGCCATATCTCATAATTATAATGAGCTGCTATGGCCAGGAGCATCCGAATGGATTTGAGCATAGCTACTGGCGAATAGGTTTCGTCAAAATCAATTCCTTATTTCTGACGATATCCTTTTGCCACTAATCTAGCCTTAAAGGTAACCACATTACCTTCCATGTCAGTTTTCTTCTTGAAAATCCACTTGCACCCTATGGGCTTAATCCCTTCAGGTGGGTTAACCAAGTCCCATACTTGATTTTTGTACATGGAATCCATTTTCGACTTTATGGCTTCAAGCCATTTATCCCTTTCTGAATTTTTCATAACATCTTCATAACTGATAGGTTCGTCATCGTTAATGAGTAACACGTCGTTCGATTCACTTATGAGAAATCCGTATCTCTCTGGAATATTGCGTGTCCTATCAGACCTACGAAGAAGTGGTGTTGTTTTAGGTTCAACTGATAGCTCATCATTATGAGTTATTGGTTGTGGGTCTAGACTAGGTGTCTCTGTAATGTCTATTGGAGTTTCTTGAACTTCTTCAAGTTCAATGCTACTCCCACTGTTTTCTTGTAAAAGAAATTCTTTTTCTAGAAATACAGCATGCCTTGAAACAAACACCTTTTGTTCCAAGGGATAATAGAATTGGTAACCCTTCGTTTCCTTAGGGTATCCAATAAATAGACATTTATCAGACATAGCATCCAATTTGTCTGATACAGTCCGCTTTACATAAGCAGGACAACCCCCATATCTTTAGGTGAGATAAATGAGATTTCTTACTATTCCACGTCTCATATGGAGTAGTAGAGACTACCTTGGTCGGGACTCTGTTTAGTAAGTAAACAGCTATCTTAAGCGCATAGCCCCAAAAGGATTTTAGAAGAGTTGCATGATTCATCATTGATCTAACCATGTCCATCAAGGTTCGGTTACGCCTCTCAGATACACCATTATGTTGTGGTGTATATGGCGGAGTCCATTGAGACAATATCTCATTGTCCCTAAGATAATCTTGAAACTCTTGACTTAAGTATTCACCACCCCGATCGGATCGAAGTATCTTAATACTTTTGCCAAGCTGTTTCTCTACTTCACTTCTGAACTCTTTGAATTTCTCAAAAGCTTCAGATTTGTGTTTCATTAAGAACACATACCCGAATCGTGAGTGATCATCGATAAAGGTAATGAAGTAGCTATAGCCTCCTTGTGCAAGAGTTGACATTGGTCCACATACATCAGTATGTATTAGACCAAGCAATTCTCCCACTGGTTTATCTTTTTCGGAAAAGGGTAATTTGGTCATCTTGCCTTTTAAGCATGATTCGCATGTATCAAATGAACCGGGTTCAAATGATTCCAGAATTCCACATCGGTGTAATTTGGTCATGCGTTTCTTACTTACATGTCCAAGACGACAATGTCACATATAGGAGTCTATTTGATTATCTATTCAAGCACGTTTGTTGCTAACTTCGATATTGAAAACGTCAACGGATAAATCTAACGTGTAGATACCATTGCATAAAGTTCCGATCCCATAAAGAACACCATTTAAAGTTATGTAACAACAATTGTTACTAAAAGTTAAATGATAACCCTTTTCATTCAAGCATGAAATAGATACAATGTTCTTTATTAATGAAGGAACAAAATAACAATTATCCAATTCTAAGACAAGTCCAGTAGGGAGCTTTAGCAAATATGTTCCGATGGCAACAGCAGTAATCTTTGCTCCATTTCCAACTCACAAATTCGCTTCTCCCTTAATGAGTCTTCTTCTATTCCTTAGCCCCTGTATGTCATTACATATATGTGAGCTACACCCAGTATCAAGTACCCAGGTGTCCGAGGAAATAGAGTGACATTCAATAACGAAGATACCTGAAGAGGATGGGGCATCGGATGCCTTCTTCTTCAAGGACTCAAGATAAACCTTGCAGTTTCTTCGCCAGTGGCCCTCCTTGCCGCAGTGATGGCAAGTGCCTTTTGGTGCCTTTTCAATCTTTTTGGCCTTTTTCTTCCTTCCCTTATTTTGTTCTTTGGGCTTCCTCTTAGAGCCTTTCTTTGAGGAACCAACTAATAGTACCGTCTTCTGATCCTGCTTTACAGAAGGCTCTACAGTCTTCAGCAGGTTAAGCAACTCAGGAATGGTAGTCTCCAGTTTGTTCATCCGATAGTTCATCACAAACTGTGAGTTACTCTTGGGCAAACAATGCAGAATTAAGTCAATACTTAGTTCGTGATCCATTACAAATCCGAGTGTGCCTAGTCGCTCAATGTACCCTAACATCTTCAACACAAACTATGAAACAGAAGTGCCTTCCTGCATCTTAGAGGTGAAGAGGAGTCTGGAGACCTCAAACCTTTCGGATCTCGCCTGCTCGTCAAATAGCTCATGAAGATGGAAGACGATGGTATGAGCATCCATATGCTCATGCTGCTTTTGTAGCTCAGGTACCATAGCGGCCAGCATGATGCAACTCGCAAGTTCAGAATCAGCCACATGTTTCTGATAGGCCACTAACTGGTCTGGAGTTGCATCTTCAGGAGGATGGTTGGGAAGTTGTTCTTCAAGGACATAAGCAAGCTTTTCTGCCTTGAGGACTATCCTCAGGTTTCGAAGCCAGTCCATGAAGTTTGGCCCAGTCAGCTTATTGGTGTCCAAAATGGAACACAAATTCAGAGAAGACATGATCAGGTGATTATCCTAGAAATACAAATTGAGGTTATGTGATGAGAATGATAAAGAATGCATCAATATACATTAATTAAATCCTATTTATTTTTCGAATTGAATAACCCTTTTTATCAATTCGGGAGATCGTAGGAACATCTCCAAATAGGTTAATATCCAACCATAGATAAGAACAACCATGGCTAGAGTCCATCAAGTTATTCTTAGCTATAAAGGTAGGTAATTATACCGATTACATATTATACATATGTAACTATCACATTATGCTATCAACTAATTGAATGTTTGCATAAATTATTGGGTTGTTAACTCATTAACAAGTATGCAACAATATACATAGCACCCAACTGCACCTCTCTTTACATCGACCTTGGCTGTGGCACAATAAATCGATGCTCCAAGCTTAAGGCTGACCCATTAATCAAGAAATAGTTTTAATATGGTTGGAGCTCATTCAACCGTTTAGTCAGGCTTGGATGTGTCCAACAACCAAAACTAAGGATTGACCTCTGACTCCAACTATATTAATCATAAACTAATTCCATAGTTTGAACATGTTGAGGTTCAAGCCGGGCATGGATGTGTCCATCAACCCAAACGAGAAACAAAACTCCGGTTCTAACCATATTAATGGAAGGTGTTGGCCTTAATATTTTGTAAGGGGTTTTGGGTCTCATCCTTTTCTTTTATGCACATTCATGACATATAATTATGTCATGTTCTAACGATTTCCTTAATAAAGTATGTATGTGACTTAATTTATCAAGTCTCATTAATTGAATTAGGAACTAGATTTCCTAATTCTAATTTCATACTTTATTCAAAGAATTGTTTTGGGAAACAATTTTCTGAATTATCATAATCAATTTCGGAAATAATATGTTTAAGACTTTGATTTCTCTAAATCAAATCTTATTAAATTAAGAGATAGATTCCCTTAATTCAACCACATATTATTTTCATGAAAATCTTATTTAAGGAAATATACTCTATAGGAAACAATTTTCCTAATTAATTTTGGAGACAATAATATGTAAGAGCATCAACTCATAAATCAAATAAGGAAATTATCGTTTGAGAATCACCTCAAAAATTTTCAAGATTTGATCACATATTTTATTTATGGAAAATTAATATCAATAACTTAATTTAGACGGCTCCCCGAGGCTCAATCCAAAATAAGCATTTGACAGTTTAAATTCAATTTAGGAAATTTAATTATAACAACAAACTTTAAATTGGACGGCTCCCCGAGGCTCAATCCAAAATAAAGAATTTTGTAAATAATTTAATTTCCAATTATAAATTTAAATGTCAATTAATATTCCCATAATTTGTCTAGACTTTCTTGAAAGAAAGTGCCCAAAATTGCGAGCTTTCCATAAATGGAAAGTTTCCAAAAATAAAAGGTTTTCAGAATAATTGTAAGTTTCTGGTACAAAGAAAACTTACGTTTTTCTAAAATTGGAAAATTTCCAAAAATGGAAAATTTCCAAAATTGGAAAGTTTCCAAAAATGGAAAGTTTTTCACAATTATCATAAAATTTCAGAAACAGAGATATTTCAAAAGTTTGCGAAATTTCATGAGGATTTCCAAACTTTGAAATTCCTAAATCGAAAATTTACCATAATTGGAAAGTTTCCATAATTGAAAATTTTTCAAAATTGAGATCATGATAAAGCTTTCCGCAAAACAATTATATGATTATGTCGAACACAAACCTCGGCTCTGATACCACTGTTGGGACCGGGTGCATGTTGACATGGATGCGGGTTCGTAATTTTAAAAATTAATTACGTGCAATGGAAGGTTTAGCATAACTAATTTCTCAAATTGTTTAACCACACATCTAAGCATGCAATTTATCTTGTGTAGACATGATCATATATTTAAAATTTTGTAGAAACATAAACTAATTTACGTATTACCTCGCGTAACTCGAAGGAAGGGACGAGATCCAACCGTAAGCGTCCCTTGGAAGCTCCGCCTCTATTCATGTCCACGTCGAGTATCTTTGGGATGACTTCGCAAAGCCACGAGTTTCGTGTTCTCGAGAACTACTAGATTCTCCGAGAACGCGACAAGAAAAACCAAGAGAGAAGTCGAAAGACTAACCACAAAAGGAAGGCCGGAATCAAAATTCCGACGAAGTAAAAGAAGAGGCTTGTGGCAAAAAGATCCTTGCGGCAAACTCTAATTCCGGCAGCACCTTCTTCCCGCCAAGAGATGGCCGGAGCTTCCTTCTCCGGCAGCAGGTGGTGGTCGGAAGGGAAAAGGGCAGGGGCGGCCGGCTGGTGCTCCTTCTTGGGGCTGGTTGGCGCACGACAAGAAGGGGAGAAGAGAAGGAGAGAAAGAGAGGGAGAGAGCCTATGCCTTCATCTCTTTGATTCACCCACAAGCTTTGCCTTGGGTCCTTTATATAGTGGCCTCTCAACCATCAAGCCTCTCAAATATGGAATAACTTATTCCATCATGCCAAGTTTGATTTTATATCATGGTTAAAATCATATTTTAATTCATGATAAAAATCTTCTCTTCTATGGAATAAATTTCCTTATCATGGTAAATCAATCCATAATTGATTTTATAAAATAAACCAATCCATGGTTCATTTTAATTTCCATGAAAAATAAACCAAACCTTGGTTTATTATATAAAAATTTATATCATCCATAATTTTATAAAACAAACCTCACTTGGTTTATTTTATAAATTGAACCAAAAACTTGGTTCTCTCCCTTTGTTGTGGCCGGCCAAGCAAAGAGGATGGAGGCCCTCTTTGGCCGGCCCATCCAAGCCAAGTCCCAATGAATTAAACTTATTTAATTCATCTATTAAGTCTTCAAAAGACTTAGCCATTTTACGCTTCCGATGCGTCTCTGAAAAATTCAGATTCAACTTATCGTTTGGCTCAACCAAACTTAATCTCTCTTGATTGGAAAATCTAATTTTCAACTCATTTTAAATCCCTCGGATTACTCGTAATGCGTGTGACTAAATAGGCTTTCGATTTATGTTGGCCGTCTATAATTAATCAATTATAGAACGATTATGAGTGGCACCTAGTAGTACATCATGATCCCCAATTAATAGAAAGATCAACGGTTGACCTCAGAAACAATTCTGAAACCCTTCAGCAGCTATAATGAATCGTGCCCCATTCCCTTCACCATCGTATACCCACTTGGTTCAAGACATGGTCTATGTGTGTCAGTCCCCACTAGGCTGACTACGTCACACCTAGCCCAAGTAACGTTTTCTCGTCTTACGGATTCTAATTACTCTCATGTATTTAAGAGATTCATACTCTGAATATGTCATGCTCTGGCCAGAGGCTTCGAGTAACAATCCGACGATAGGCCTCGGGTATACATCTCCTCGCAAGGAGTGGTGAATCCTTTGTAGGCTGTTCAAACATCTTCGGGCACTTCGGCTTATACCCAATCATCCTGGGTCCATACCTCCTTGGAGATGCTTGCTTAAGATGTCAAAGTATAAGTTTCCATGACCAAGATGACTTGAACACCGCAAGTCAAAGGAACATTGCACTTAAGCTGCAATAAGAACTTCACTGACATATCTATATGTAGACTACCATATGAAGTTTTACAGCCAGTCACTCCAATGAACTAGTTCCCTTAACTAGCATTCATGTTTATCTCCGAACATCTCAATGTCACCAGCCAGTGAGAATCAGCTGATTAGAGAATAGCCCATGCTAGTCTCAACAGAATTGATAGTGTTCATATTTATCAATTCATCGATTAGGGACAATTTCAATACTTCACAATTGCACATGTAGAGATAATCACTAGTTGTGAATTCATCACAAATTCTCTCATGCAATGAATTGTATTGCGGACATTCAGTAAATGAGTTTAAGATCTCAATCAAATACATAAACATATATACTCAAATAGTGAATATTCATTTATTAGAATAAATGATTACAATCATAAGACGATTGCCTTAGGACACTTCTCTCATATCACTAACAAAGACATGATCCTAAATGCCCAAAGGGCAGTCTACAATAGGGTCGGTATTGGTTACCGACCCAAAGAACCATCATTTGTGTCCTTAATATCTAGGACTGACGTTAGACAATCTAAGACACCTAGGGTTCAAAGGAAAGTAGTCAAGGCATGAGTGCCTATGTCTTGCTTAGTAGGTGCTTTAGGTCCCAAGATTTGGGTACCTAAATCTTCTATTTTTCGAATTGTATAGGTTGTGATTGAGGGGGAGCATCTATCAACTTGGTTCGTTGATAGTGGGTGCTCCAAACATATGACCGGTGATAAATCATTATTCACTACCCTTCAATGCAAAAATAGAGGTAATGTTTCCTTTGGTAACAATGATAGTCTTAAGGATATAGGAATAGGAGACATTCAAATATCCGAATGTCTTAGGATCAAGAATGTACTTCTAGTCAAGGGGATGACATTTAATCTCCTAAGTGTCAGTCAATTGTGTGATGCGGGTTACACAATTGATTTCCAATCAAGTCAATGTCTAGTTAGAGAACATGACACCTTTGACACGGTACTAGTACGCACAAGAGTAGATAATATTTATCAAGTTTCATTTAAAAGTGCTACTAATGCTTTTGTTAAGTGTTTCATGTCAAGAGAAGATGAGTCTAACCTTTGGCACCAGAGACTAGCACATGTGAACATGAAGAATATCAGGAAATTGGCCAATAAGGGACTAGTACGTGGCTTACCAAGCATCAAGTATGAAAAGGACAAACTTTGTGATGCATGTCAAATGGGTAAGCAAACAAAATCTGCACATAAAGGTAAAAACACTGTAAGTACTTCTACCGCATTAGATTTACTTCACATGGACTTGTTTGATTATAATACAATCATATCCTTGAATGGTAGTAGATATTGTTTTGTTATCATTGATGATTTTACTAGATATACATGGACCTATTTTCTAAAGTATAAGGATCAAACTTTAGATGTTTTTATTTTCTTTTGTAGAAGAGTTGAAAATAAAAAATCATCAACCATTAAAACAATAATGAGTGATCATGGAGGTGAATTCCAAAATCAAAGATTTTTAGAGTTTTGTCAAGATAGAGGGTATAGGCATGAGTTCTCCACTCCTAGAACACCACAACAAAATGGTGTTGTAGAGAGGAAGAATCGAGTCCTACAAGAGGCTTCTCGAAGCATGCTCAATGAGTACTCATTACCGGGGTACTTGTGGGCCGAAGCTGTAAATACAGCTTGCTACGTGCAAAATCGAGTCCTTATTCACAGATTTCTAGGAAAACTCCCCATGAACTTTGGTTTGGAAACCACCTATGGTTAAACATCTTAGGGTGTTTGGTTGTAAGGTGTTCATTCTAAACACCAAGGACCACCTTGGAAAGTTCACAGCAAAAGCTGATGAAGGAATACTGGTCAGGTACTCCCTAGTCAGCAAAGCTTACAGAGTCTACAACAAGAAATCGAGATTGGTTGAAGAGTCTTCTGATGTTGTCTTTGAGGAAATTCCCAAAGTAAATGATCAATCAGAAGATGTTGAAGGAGCTCAATTCGAACTCAGGCAACTGGGTTTGGATGAAAGTCCAAATATTGTAGATGGTGGTGATGAGTCTGATGACGGTGAGCCTAGACAACTTATAGATCAGCCGGATCCTGAGGCTGAGCTTGTGTCTAGTGACACCATACAAGAAGCACCACCAACACCAAGGACAACTAGGTTAGCCTCTAACCATCCCCAAGACCAAATTGTTGGAGACATCCACCATGGGGTTAGGACTAGATCATTCTTCCGGAATGAGGCTAATGAAGTTGCCCTAATTTCTGAAATTGAACCTAGAAAAATTGACGAAGCATTAAATGATCCCGATTGGATCATTGCCATGCAAGATGAATTAGGTCAATTCGAAAAAAGTCAAGCTTGGGACTTAGTCCCTAGACCTAAGAAGACCAACCAAATGAGTCTTCAAAAATAAATTGAACCATAAGGGAGAAATCATAAGAAACAAGGTACGCTTAGTAGCCAAGGGCTACAGTCAAGTTGAAGGCCTTGATTACGATAAGACCTATGCTCCCGTGGCACGATTAGAGTCCATCCGATTGATTCTTGCATTTGCAGCACATCGTGGCCTCAAGCTATATCAAATGGACGTCAAATCGGCCTTTCTAAATGGTTTAATAAAAGAAGAGGTCTATGTTAAACAACCTCCGGGGTTTGAGAGTACCGAATTCCCAAACCACGTGTTCAAGCTCAAGAAGGCGCTCTACGGCCTTAAACAAGCACCACGAGCTTGGTATGAGCGGTTATCGACATTCCTAATTGAAAAAGGTTTTGTTAGAGGATAAATAGACCCTACACTATTTCTACGAAGAGATGGTGACAATATATTTGTAGCCCAAGTATATGTCGATGACATAATTTGTTGCTCAAACAATAAGGGCTATTTGAATGAATTTATTGGACACATAGAGAGTGAATTTGAAATGAGTCTAGTGGGAGAGTTGACTTTCTTCCTTGGACTCGAAATCAAACAAACTCGAGATGGAATCCATGTGCACCAATCAAAGTACACACAAGAGATGCTCCGAAAATTTAACATGAGTGATTCGAAGGAGGTTACCACTCCCATGGCTACAAATACAAGATTAGACAATGATGAGAGTGGTAAACCTGTTGACCTAACTCAATACTGGAGCATGATAGGTAGTTTGCTATACCTCACAGTTAGTCGACCTGATATACTTTTTGCTGTAGGTATGTGCGCTAGGTACCAAGTATGTGCCAAGGAATCTCATTTAATTGTTGTTAAACGAATTTTGAGATACCTTAAGGGCACAATTGGAGTTGGTCTTTGGTACCCCCGTACCGAATCGTTTGACCTAATTGGCTATACCGATTCCGACTATGCTGGGTGCAAGTTGGATCAGAAAAGCACAAGTGGGGGTTGCCAATTCCTAGGTTCATCACTAGTTAGTTGGTCAAGTCGGAAGCAACATTGTATTGCTCTCTCCAAGACTGAGCCAGAATATATCGCCATGGGAGAAAGTGTATCACAATTGTTGTGGATGATTCATACACTAGAGGACTATGGATTAAGCTACAAAGGTGTGCAAGTGTTGTGTGACAACATTAGCACAATTAACCTAACCAAGAATCCAGTCCACCATTCTAGGACCAAGCATATTGAAGTGCGTCACCACTTCATTAGAGATCATGTTGCTAGAGGAGACATTGTACTCTCACATGTAGAGTCCAAATCGAATCTAACAGACATTTTCACTAAACCACTCCCCGAGAATGAATTTAGTTTCTTAAGAAGGGAGTTGGGAATGGGTCGTGCTTCATAGAATTAAGAACATTTAAAACCCTTCATGATCAATTCAAATTGTTGGGAACAATTAGATAACTTGGGGACATCTCATATAAATTATAAGGTTCAACAAAACGTTTTTGTTTGCTAGAAATGGGGTGAGATGCTAGGATCAACTTAATTTCTCAAAATGTCAATGCATCCCTTGAGAAAATAGGTTGACGAGATAATAATCACTACGGTGACCAAGTATGGGGAAAACCAATGCATAACACATGTGTATTTGACTCCATGATCATACTTGAACATTCCAATCAAGGAAACTTGATTGGAAACCTTATTTGGATACAAACTTGATTGAAAATTGATTGAATGGCTTTGATTGAGTTTGACTCCACTTGGGTGGAGCAAAGTGATTGTTAGACTCATAAGGACTTTTGATCCTTGTTAAGGGATCAATTATAGTCATGGGAACACTTCCAAGATCGTTATTTTCCATCTGATCTAACCAGATATCGTTTGAGGTTCTGAAACTGAAAGTTTCAGATCGTATCAGGAAAAATCTGGGAGCCTGATCGGTCACCGGACTGATCAGGAGCATGTCTGATTGGTCCAACTGACCGATCCAGCTGAATTACGATACCCCTCTGCAATCTTTCTGTGTTGGCCTGGATCGGTCCCCAGACAGATCTGGCTCACTGTGTGGATCGGTCCACAAACCGATCAGGAGGCACATGAAAAATCTCCCAAACCCACTGTTCGCTTCCTGATCGATCAACCGATCGATCATGAGCCTGCCTGATCGGTCACCCGACCGATCAGGACCAGGCCAGTCCGATCAGGCTAGAGCCTGATCGATCTGGGCACTCCTAGATCGAACGGTGATCTGTTTGATCACATTAAATTTTGGTTGGTGGACCGATCCACCAACTTATTAACTCCTCGTAAACCTTACTCCCAAGCCCTAGCCGACCAAAACCTCTCATCTTCTTCCTTCTTTCTCTACGCGTGAGCTCTTCTCCTTCCCGTGCGCGTGCGATCTCCTTCCTGCACGTAAGCTTCTCTTCTCTTGCGCGTGAGTTCTTCTTCTTGCTGTTGGTGTTCTCAGCAATTGTTAGCTGCGAGCTCGTCCCCTGCGTTGTGATTCTTTCTTGCGCAAGGTTCAGAGAGTGTGTTCTCCAATCAACTCAACATGGCACCTAAGTAAGCGTTTTTGTTGGTTTTCCTTACAGATCAATTCATAGATTATGAGCTTGTGCTAATCATAATTTTTCTCTTATGCTGTGTGTGCCATTACCGTGACCTCCCTTGTCTTGACCGAAAACCTCACTGATCGAATCTCATTTCATTAAACCTATGTTCATTTGATCATTGTCTGTTATGGTTAATTTGATCAATGTCTGACTCTTATGTTCACTTGATTCTTCTATGTCGTGACCAATCTTTTTATTGATCAAACCTTAACCTTGTGATCTTTTAATTTATGCCATGATTATCAACCTGTGACATGATCTTCTCGATGTTCGATTTGCTAATCTTGATCAAATCTGTTGCCATGACCTATTCCATCCTTTAGAAGATCATCTAAGGGAAAGGAACCCGCTGAAGGGTCCAAGGGCAAAGGCCCTTCATCATCTGCCCCTTCACGAAGGCCTCAGCCTTCTTCAAGTTTCAGATTCCTTAACGCTGCTTGTGAGCAAGCGTTCCAGTCTCGAACCTTCAAGTTGCTTTCTTGCCGGGCAATTGATGGTCCCTTTCTGTCTGAGCATTGTCCCTCCATTATGGAGATAATTACCTTCTACAACCTGGGCTTTCTTCTTTCCCTCGAATGAACAATAAACTATGACCTTGTTTCCGAATTTTACAATAACTTGCAACAAGGCCCTCAAGTAGTTTTTGAATTCACGACCCGGGTAGCGAAGAGGAACCTTGATTTTTCCTATGACATCCTAGCAGAGTATCTTGGCGCTCGTCGATCGCCGAACTTTTATTCTATCTACCCAGAGCTTCCTGACCCCTTATTGCCTCCTTTTGCGGATGTCACCCCCGATGGCATTTATCAGTACTTCTTTGGCCACCCTAGACTAGCTGGTCTTGATGAGTTAGGGCTTGACTTTCCGACTTTTGTGGCCCTCCGTCTTTCCCCTACTGATTATGTTCTGTTCAAGATAATCACCAACTGCATTTTGCCGATCACCTCAAAACCCTTAACTGAGATCCGACCCTACCACTGCTTGATGCTCTATGGCATGCATCGCCGCTTTGACTTTGACATTATTGAGAGCATCTTTCAGTCCATCATTTTCTATCATGAGCCCAGTCGTCGCACTGTGTATATGCCGTTCGGTCATGTCATCACTGACTGGCTTATGTCAGTAGGTGTTGATGTGACTAAGGGCAGGACAGTGCCCATGGTTAGACAGGATTACCGATTGGGCAAACGTGCGTTTGCTAAATCTGGTATTGTTGTTGGGCCGGACAATCAGACTCTTGTATGGAAGGACGGGCGGGGTTTAGGTGAGCTACCTAGGGGGGGCCACACTTTCAGGCACTAATAGATGCTGCTGCACATCAGGAGGCTCCCAATGCTGCTGCTGACTATGACTATGAGCCGGATCTAGATCTACACTGGCAGATTTCCGAGATGGAGCTCACTATCCAGCATGATCTTCATTTGCGAGAGCTCTGGCGTGAGGAGATTCGGTCGGAGTTTCGATCCTTTGATCGCCGACTACACGTGGTGGAGTCCGATGTCTCGGGGGTTCGTACTCTGCAACAAACTTGGTATGACGAGTGGCGCCGCACACGTTTCCTGGAGATGCGCCCTATGACAGTGCTGCACCAGGGTCCTTTGTACCTGATGATGACACAACTGATGACCCCATGTAGGCCGATGACCCGCCCCCCCCCCCACCCCGTTGACGATTGATTATTGATTGTCCTCTGATCTTGCTTTGTGGTATCTGACTATTTGGCGGCTCTGTCCGTTATGACTATTTGCCTGTTATGGCTTGGTATTGACTTTGGTGCATGGATATGCATCTAACTATTTGTCTGTTTTGGTTGTATGATGCACTTGACTTTTCAGGCTATGTTTTATGCCTTACTTATCTGACTAGATTTTGCTTATGATTCATTCATTGGACTATTTGCCTACCTTATTAATAGTTCTATGTTTATTGCCATTCCATGTTCACATGATGCATATGATTGTCTTGCCATGATTTATATTTATCATATATTTTTCAAAATTAAATCAAATCTTATCTTGTTTTGAGAAACCCCTAGGGTTTAGGGGGAGTATGTTTAAACTTAACAACCAGTCTACACTCTTTTCGGTGTTTGACAAAGGGGGAGAGTGAGGTTGGTTAAGTTTAGGATGATAACTATTGTAGGGGGAGGATCCTGATTCCCCTATGAGTGTGGAATTTGCAACTATTGATTTTGAATCCCTAAACTTAAAATCGGGTTGTCAAACAACAAAAAGGGGGAGATTATTGATGCAGTCTGACCCTGATTGTTGTTTTGGTGTTGACACCGATTTTAGTTTAGGTTGATTAGATGATTATGATTAAGTCCTGGTCGTGGACTAGGCATACCTAGTGGGACTAGGTTTGATGAAAGCCTGACTTGGAGGGTCAGGTCCTAGCTTGAGAAGCTAGGTTGGTGAAAAGTCCTAGCTTGGAGGGCTAGGTGTGAAAAAGTCCTAGCTTGGAGGGCTAGGTGTGAAAATTCCTAACCTGAAGGGTTAGGTGTGAAAAAAAATCCTAGCTTGGAGGGCTAGGTATGGAAAAGTCCTAACATGGAGGGTTAGGTGTGAAAAGTCCTAGTCTGGAGGGTTAGGTGTGTAAAAGTCCTAGCTTGGAGGGCTAGGTGTGAAAAATCCTAACATGGAGGGTTAGGTGTGGAAATGTCCTAGCTTGGAGGGCTAGGTGTGAAAATTCCTAACTCAGAGGGTTAGGTGATTGGAAATCCTGGTGAGTAAAGTCGGGTCCTGGTGAGTGAAGCCAGGTTGATTGGAAATCCCGGTGAGTGAAGTCGAGTCCTGGTGAGTGATGCCAGGTTAACTGAAGTCCTGGTGAGTGAAGCTGGGCACGGAGTCTTGGTCCGAGGGACTGAGCACGAGTCAGGGGAGGCTGGGAGCCAGTTCTCCTGACTTAGAGAGGGTTTGGCCTTTCCCAGATCGGTCTGGTGACCGATCAGGGAAGTTGGCACGAAGTTCCCTCGTGGATCGGTCTGGTGACCAATCCAGCGATGTCTGATCGGTCTGGTGACCGATCAGGGAGCTTCCAATAACTTTGGCAAACCTACTGTTCGGCTCCTGATCGGTCTGGTGACCGATCAGGGAGAAACCTTGATCGATCAGCCTGAACGATCAACTGTCGAGAGGTTTCTCACCCTGACCGATTAGGCTGGAGCCTGATCGGTCTAGGATCATCCTGATCGGTCTGGTGATCGATCAGCCGTGTATTTCAGGCAGGATTGTGGCAAGCAGATTTCTGGATCGGTTTGGTGATCGATCTGGTGACCGGTCAGGGTGACCGATCATACAAGCTTGCGATCCCAGGTTTCTCACTGGGGACCGATCAGGCTGGAACTTGATCGGTCTGGGATCATCCTGATCGGTCCGGTGACCGATCACTTAAATTCAAACGCACTGTCAGACGCTCTGATCACGTCTGAACACATCTGATTCCTCTGCTCTTAATCTCTGATACTTGATTCTCTGCTTGATTTGTTGTGCTAATGATCTGATCAAGATTGCAGGTGACAGGAATGGATTCAAACACTCAAAGAGAGTCAATGGGAGTCTTTCCTTGGAGCAGGTTTGTCTGTTTTCCATCTCAAGTTACAACGGACGCTCGCGCTGCTGACTAGGGCTCGGCTGAGGGTAGCTCAGGGAGTCCAGAAGAGCTCAGTGGTAGGTGAGCGGTTGCAGGTGAGCAACTGGAGGCTGCAGTGAGGTGATGTGACCTGGCGATCAGAGGGAGAGACTTAAGCGCTTGGTGGCGAAGAAGTTTCAACAACTGTTAGAATACTCGATCATTACTCTGCTACAACAATTGTGCTCTTGCGACAACTCTGTTCCATCATCTCTTGAGCAAGCGACTGTGAATCTAAAGCAACCCTCTGTTACTTGAGCATTTGGAAGAGAAACAAGAAGCTTGGCGAGTCCATCAGCGAGAAGACACGAAGAAGGCAGTTCTTGCGTGAGATCTGCGCTGGGTGGAGCTCGGTGAGAAGTTTGCTTGTGTTCTTGTGGTTCCAAGGGCTAAGTAAGATCCTTCTTGTGTTTCCTGTACTTTATACTTGATCCATCTTGAAACTCTATGGAGAGGTTACTCCACCGAGAAGGAGGTTGCATTCTATCCGGATTTTCCGGGGCTTGATCTGCCGACGATCAAGGGATCGCCCAACTTAAGGGCACGCCAAAGAGTAGGTGCAAGTTATCTCCGAACCTTGTAAATCATCTTTGTTAGCATTCTTGTGCTTGTGCTTAACTTAGGGTTTAGATTCTGCATACTCTGTTTTTGTATTGCTTCCGCTGTGCTACTAACCCTTTGAGTGCAGAAAATCGAAAAGTGCTAAAGTTCAAGTGTCTGGCTATATTCACCCCCCCCCTCTCTAGCCATCCAAGTTCCAACAAGCCAAGGGAGTGTACCTGAAGGCACACATGGAGGAGGGTCGTTGGAGTGAGGAAGAGTGATTGTATAAGCTGGGCAGTCGACTTGGAAAAAGGCAGTCGACTGCCAGCAAGACTCGAAACTCACAAAAGGTTTCTGATCCTGGACCAATCGACTGCTCTGGGAGCAGTCGACTGGTAGCAGCTAGTTAAGTGGCTGAAAATTCGAACGTTAGGGTTGCAACGGTCGATTTTTAGTGGGACCAGTCGACTGCCCTTAGAGCAGTCGACTGGTAGGGTATTTTCCAGCCTTGAACTCTATTTAAAGAGGTTCGAGTTTGGATGGAAACCTCTGACGAAACAAGCTTGGTTAAAGCTTGTTAGTAGTCTTTGGAGCTCAGAGGTGTACTTGTGATTGTGGCGAGGTTTCTCCACCCACAAGGAGCAACACGAGTTAGCCGGAGGGCATCCAGGGAGTGATCCGCCGAAGGATCGAGGGATCGTCCAGCTCACGGACTGTCGTGGAGTAGGAGCTTCATCTCCGAACCACGTAAGTAGGTTTGTTAGCATTGCTAGTTTTGTTTTAGTTATTAGATTTCCGGTTGCGCACTAACAATTGTAGGAAGAAACCGAAAAATTGCTATTCACCCCCTCCCCCTCTAGCAGGCTACATCGATCTAACAAGTGGTATCATAGCTTGGTGCGCTCATCTACGGACTAACTACTGAGGGAGCAAGAAAGCTAGAGGGGAAAATGATGGAAAACAAGCTAGGGGATGATATCTACACTCCACCTCCCTAGATCATGAAGATTTCAACTATTGGAGGATGCAAATGAAGACATGGCTTAAAATGGAGTGGGAATGTAGAATGACAATAGAAGAGCCCTTCGATGTTCCAAGAGACAAGCATGGAAATATGCTTCGCCCTAGATATTGGACTAAAGAGCAACAAAAACAATCTAGGGCAAATGAGAAGGTAATTAGTATTTTAGTAAATATTTTGCCTAATAATATTTTGAGTGGTATAGGGGAATATAAAAGTGCACATGAGTTGTGGAACAAGTTGGAGGAATTTCATGAAAACCCTACCCGAGCTCAAATAGTTGAAAAGTCCAAAGAGATAAGTTCAACGGTTCAAGAAGACCAAAATGAAGAAAAATTGTCAACCTCATCAAATAAAGAGGCGCAAGTAAGTGAAAGATCTTGTACCTCATCAAGAGTAGAAGAGGAGGTGTCAAATTCAAGAATTGAGGGGGAGGGGAGACCCTCATCAATACCAGAGCAAGAAGAAGCTCCTACCTCCACCAAAGCAAGAACAAAAGACCAAATCATTTGCTTTGGGTGCAATGAAAAGGGACACTACACGGACAAGTGTCCAAATGGTAAGAAAAAGGAGGTAAATCCTAAACCCATTTCATTTTGTTTAAATCTAACATGGGTTGTAGGAATGGAGAAGCCCAAGAGAAAAGAAAGAAAATTAGGTGCTTCACATGTGGAGAGCTAGGGCATTATCACACCAAATGTCCAAGAAAAGGAGAGCTGAAGAAAATGGAGCAAATGAGAAGATGGGAGAAGGAGGAAAGGAAGAAAAAAAGCTCACATCAATGGGGAACTACAAGGGTATGGGAGGTAATCCCTAACTTTAAATTAAAATGCAATTCAAACTTAAGTTCCTCTATGCATGCTAGAATTAATGAAAAATATTTGCTTGTGCATAATTTTGGATTTAAATATGATGATAGGAATAGGGTTAACAAGGTAGATCAAAACCCTAGGAAAATCATGTATCATGATAAACCCAAGACCTTTGTACCTAAGGATCAAGGCATAAATCCCAAGAATGGGAGACATATGCCTAGAAAGATTGGTAGGTCTAGGAATATCCAAAGTGGACATGTGGATTCTAGGGTTAAAAGCCTAGAAAGGGAAAATCAAGCCTTGAGGGTAAGACTTGATAAATTAGAAAAGATCTTAGAAAGATTCGCGGTTGGATCTAAGGGTTTAGATATGGTGTTGGGTAGTCTAAAACCCAACCATGATAGATCGGGGTTGGGATACCGGTCTAAGATCTCTAATGTCAACGGAAAGAAGTATGCTAGGATAGCATATAATTATCACAAGAATTAGAAGTCCAAGAATAGTAAGGGGATGCCATCAAAAGGTAAAAAGGATGACTTAACCAAGGATAAGGTGTCTAAGGTTAAGAAGCTTAGGTTTGTAGGCCAAGAATCACCGGGGGCACACCGGTGTGATCTAGTATGGGTTGAGTCACCTAGGGAGGTGGCTAGGGCTAAGAGCTCAAGGGGGTGCTCTAGAAGCCTTTGGGATCCATGGTAAATGGATCTCAGGACGCCTTTTCTTAGGAGTTTAGATGAATTATGAAATGTGCCAAAGGGGTTGGAAGTCTAAGGTGAGTCTTAATCCTAGGGAATTGGCACATTAAAAGGAATTTATGGAGAAAAGGATGAGAATGAGATTATATTTGATAAAAATTAAGATTTAATGTGGAAATGTCATATAACTTAGTGCTAGAAATGTCTTATGGTCAAGTATGAGAAGATATATCAAGGAGAGACCGAAATTAGGACTTTTGGATAAGATTGAATGATACAATTTAGAAAGGGTTGAATTTCGTGCCAATCATGGGATCTGGAGTAGATTTGTTTAAAAACATATTTTTCCCAAGTATACATAGACTCCATAAATCTCTCCACGAAATTTCAGATATTTTGGAGATTTGTGGAATTAATTAGGCATTTCTGAACTTAGGCTGAAAAACTGAAATTTAGGTACCAGTTGACTGGTTCAGGACCAGTCGACTAGTCCAGGTGAATTCGACACTGGAAACATTCTGTTCGGTTTATCAGTCGACTGCCTCTGGGGCAGTCGACTGGTCCGTAGGATTAAGTGGAAAAGGCATATTGGATAATAAGAATTTACAAAATTGAAAGCATAAGAAAGGGTCATGCTACTTTATGAGATTTTATGTCATGGCTTGATATTCTACGGTTTAAAGTTCATAAATTGGATGATAGGATATGACTTTGAACTAAAATCCTTGTTTATGTCTTCATATTCCTTGGATAAAATTTTACTTCATGATTTAATGTTGATTATATAAAATGAGGCTCTGTGGATATCATGGAATTCAAGGAAGATTGATAAGTGCATATGTATCTAGGGTTAAGAGATAAGAAGAGGAGGATTTTATCATATTAAAGATACATAGGAAAAAGGGGAGAATTGAAGGCAGTTATATATGTGAAATGTTAATGAATGGAGTTGGCAAACACATGACATTATGGTTAAGTTTCAAAGTTGATACAAAATGACCATGTTTGAGGAAATTAGAGTTTGTACCAAAAGTCAAGCACATTTGATACTTTTTATGGAACCATATTTTTCTAGGGTAGGGTATATCCTAACAAATGTGCTTATAAATTTTTAGATTTTTTCGGGTTTTCTAGAATTGTCTAAAAGTTTCTGAAATTAGGCTGGAATTTCAGAAGTTGACTGTATCAGTCGACTGCCCACTGTGAGTTGATTTTTGAAGGATTTTTCATAAATAAAGTGAGTTCTTTTTGGCACTAGGGGTAGGGTTGCTTGAGGCAATCTTTTGATAGTGTCAAAGGAATAGAACTTAGGGTGTTGAGTTAGGTTTAACTTGACGAAAGAATGTATGGTGTTAAGTTGGGATAGAACTTAACTTGGTAATGTGATGTTAAGTTGGGTGAACTTAACTTGGTGTTATGAAGTTAAGTTGGGTAGAACTTAACTTGATGATTGGTTGTGAAAATTGAAAATTGGGAGAGGGCATAAGTTAAGGGGGAGGTTGTCTTTTGGTTGCTATGCCTTAATTTTCATAGGTAGTTTGGGGTTTGTGTCAAACTTGGAAATGGTAATAGATATATAGTTGAGTGTATTTTTCCCAAGTATGTATGGGTACCACAAATCTCTCCACAAAATTTGGGAATTTTTGGAGATTTGTGGAACTTCTAGCGCATTTCTGAATTTGGATTCAGAAAGTTGAAATTGGGAATTTCAGCATGCCAGTCAACTGGCCCAGGGGTAGTCGACTAGTACAAGCTGGAAAAGGTTTTCAGCCATTATAAAATGTCCAATTTATGTGAAATAAGTGTAGAACCTTGTGGGGGGGTTAGTACACTGTGTTTATAATCATTTAAAGGGTAAAGGTCCAATAAGGGGGAAAACTGTTGGATCGTTTTGATATATGGCAAAAGGGGAAAAGTGTTGGGTTTAATTTGGGAAACCAAACACGCCTTTGCAAGAAACCCTAGGTTTAGGGGAAGCTTAGGTAAAGGGGGAGTATGGATGCTCCATTCTTGGCGTTAGGGGAACCTTGGAGAGGTTCTTAAAAAACCTTTGTAAGTCCAATGTAGGGAGAGCCTTGGGATAGGTTTTAAAAATTCTGTTTTGGTGAAAATTCCTAACTTGGGAGGGTTAGGTGTGGGATGCCTTGGGATAGGATCCATGTTTGCATTTGCATATGCATTGGCGGTGTAAGTCCAAGATGCAGTCTTGGCAACGTAAGTCCAAATGTTTGTTTAGCATTGTTATTGCTATTTGTTTTTCCTAACTTAAACGTATTGCCAAACATCAAAAAGGGGGAAATTGTTGATGCAATCTATGGTCCGGAGTGACCATGTGTTTTGATGTTTGAGCAAAGGGTTTATGTTAGGTTTACCCTTGTGATTTAATATGTGTATTTGAGTGTGCAGGATTACAGGTTACACATATTGACTTAGCTGGATGGCTTTGGTACGATGAAGGGTGGCATGGAGATAAGCTGGAGGCTTGTGTGCACCCGACGGACCATGGATAGCACGGATGATGAGCCGAGGGGCACGAAACTTGAGGCATGCGTGAAGGATGGCATGGAGACAAGCTGGAGGTTTGTGTGCATCCGAGGGACGGGAGCCGAAGACGAAGAGGGCACGAAGGCGACAGTCAAGGCTGCTAGTGAAGAGTCAGCTGAGCCATGAAGGGATAAGAGCCGAGGGAGGAGGACTCCAAGGGCAAGCCAGGAAGTGGACTTCAAAGGGCACTCGTGAAGGGTGGCATGGAGGCAAGCCAAGAGAAGGCTTGTGTGTGTATCCGAGGGACGATAGCCGGTGGAAGAGGACTTCAAGGGACAAGCCAAGGGAGTATACCTGAAGGCACACGTGGAGGAGGGTCGTTAGAGTGAGGAAGAGGGATTGTATAAGCTGGGCAGCTGACTGGGAAAAAGGCAGTCGACTGCCAGCAAGACTCAAAACTCATAGAAGGTTTCTGACCCTGGACCAGTCGACTGCTCTAGGAGTAGTCGACTGGTAGCGGCTGGTTAAGTGACTGAAAATTCGAACGTTGGGTTGCAACGGTCAATTTTCAGTGGGACCAGTCGACTGCCCTGGGAGCAGTCGACTGGTAGGGTATTTTCCAGCCTTGAGCTCTATTTAAAGAGGCTCGGGTTTGGCTAGAATCCTCTGACGAAACAAGCTTGGTTAAGACTTGTTAGTAGTCTTTAGAGCTCAGAGGTGTACTTGTGATTGTAACGAGGTTTCTCCACCCACAAGGAGCGACACGAGTTAGCCGAAGGGCATCCGGGGAGTGATCCGCCGAAGGATCGAGGGATCGTCTACCTCACGGACTGTCGTGGAGTAGGAGCTTCATCTCTGAACCACGTAAATAGGTTTGATAGCATTGTTAGTTTTGTTTTAGTTATTAGATTTCCGGTTGCGCATTAACAATTGTAGGAAGAAACCGAAAAATTGCTATTCTTTTTTTTTTTGAAATAGATAAATATTTATAAATGCTTCAGGAGGTTGTGACCCCCCTCCACAAGAGCAAAATACAATCAAAACTTGAAGCCAGCTACCTCAACATGCGAGGTAGTCTCCAACAATCCAGCCACCATGCCTTGCACACGGACATACAACATTATCTCCTTCCCTCCACCAATTACATTTCTCCCTCTATGAGGTGAGACTTTGTAAACATCATAGCCAATCACGTGTACATGCAAACACCATGCCCACCACAATTCAACACCAATTACACATTCATGCATCACTCACACCCACATCCACAACTAATCAACCAATTACATGGACCAATCACACCACACCAATTACATGGACCAATCACAATCACATGCAAACACACATGGATGAATTCTCCTCAAGTGCACAACACCAATCTTGACAAAACACGAACATTCATCTTCAACTTGTAGCTCCACAAGAACGTGCATCCCCACACGGTCAAAGATAGCGCACACTCAAGAATCCACAAATCGGTATACATGAATTTGAATTTCCGAAACATCCAATTAACATCTGGAGTAGTCCCATCAAAGCGGCAATGATTTCGTGCTTCCCATAAGACATAAATCATGCTTGAGATGCCGAGATGTCGAGCCTTCATTTTCCGTTTATTTCCCTTGTAATGCCGCCCTAGTACATGAAGGAGTTCTTCCATCGTCCAGGCATCATGTTTGAACTCTAGCCATAACTTCACTTTGTTCCATAGCGCACGGGTGATAGAGCATTCAAAGAACAAGTGTCTATTTGTTTCCTCATATTCATTGCATAGCACACAAGTCTTATCCGGAACATATGATATTCTGTCCATTGTACGAAGCTTCCCATGGGCTACTAGCCATAAAATGAATCTATGCTTTGGCAAGATCTCCGGTCTCCAAACTATCGGTGCCCAAGTCACAATCATTCTTCTAGGCTTGAAGAATTCATATGCATTAGCCGTCCCATTTCTCTCCATTGTAAACCAAGATATCAATTCCATATTGGCCGAACCTTGTCCATGACAACCTTGTAAAATTTTGTTACGGATGCTCACAAGGCGTTTGATGAGGGGAGAGTCCGAAGGCTTGACATTCCAACTCCAAAAATTGGCACCCTTGATATAATGTTGATGAACCCATCGCACCCACAATGAATCATTCTTGGATTGAATATTCCATAATGTCTTGCATAATAGCGCTTCATTCCATGCATGAAGATCACGAATTTCATAACCTCCATCTTGCTTAGATAGGCAAAGGGTGGCCCAAGAGATTGGAGGGTGTTTGGAAGACCAAACAAACATTTGACATATACTCTTAATCTTCTCAATAATACCACCGGGGATGGGAAGCATACAGAGCCAATAACATACTACTCTTTGAATGACCGATCTAACCAACTCCAAGTGACCGACATAGGAAAGGGTGTGTTTCGGCCAAGCTATGATCTTCTTTGTGATTGCATCAAGTAGGGGCTCATAATTCGTAATTCGCAACTTTTCTGCCGCAAGTGGGACTCCCAAGTACCGAAATGGAAAAGAGCCCTCTTGAAACCCCCAGAATATTGAGTAATCGACGCTTCGTTCTGTCATCAACTCCTGCCATGTACATGTGTGACTTCAATGGATTAGCCTTCAATCCCGCCTCATTACCAAATAATTCCAGACAATCCGCTAACACCTTGGTAGAGGCTTCATCCGCCCGCGCAAATAGCAATAAATCATCGGCATACGCTAGGTGAGTGATCCCAATCTCCTTACACATAGGATGGAAGCGAAAGGAGGGAAGTGAAGAAGCATCATATAGTCTTCTCGATAGTACCGCAAATTGTTATTCACCCTCTCCCCCCTCTAGCAAGCTACATCAATCTAACAAGTGGTATCAGAGCTTGGTGCGCTCATCTACGGACTAACCACCGAGGGAGCAAGAAAGCTAGAGGGGAAAATGATGGAAAATAAGCTAGGGGATGATATCTACACTCCACCTCCCTAGATCATGAAGATTTCAACTATTGGAGGATGCGAATGAAGACATGGCTTAAAATGGAGTGGGAATATAGAATGACAATAGAAGAGCCCTTCGATGTTCCAAGAGACAAGCATGGAAATATGCTTCGCCCTAGATATTGGACTAAAGAGCAAGAAAAATAATCTAGGGCAAATGAGAAGGTAATTAGTATTTTAGTAAATATTTTGCCTAATAATGTTTTGAGTGGTGTAGGGGAATATAAAAGTGCACATGAGTTGTGGAATAAGTTGGAGGAATTTCATGAAAACCCTACCCGAGCTCAAATAGTTCAAAGTCCAAAGAGATAAGTTCAACGGTTCAAGAAGACCAAAATAAAGAAAAATTGTCAACCTCATCAAATAAAGAGGCACAAGTAAGTGAAAGATCTTGTACCTCATCAAGAGAAGAAGAGGAGGTGTCAAATTCAAGAATTGAGGGGGAGGGGAGACCCTCATCAATACCAGAGCAAGAAGAAGCTCCTACCTCCACCAAAGCAAGAACAAAAGACCAAATCATTTGCTTTGGGTGCAATGAAAAGGGACACTACACGAACAAGTGTCCAAATGGTAAGAAAAAGGAGGTAAATCCTAAACCCATTTCAATTTTGTTTAAATCTAACATGGGTTGTAGGAATGGAGAAGCCCAAGAGAAAAGAAAGAAAATTAGGTGCTTCACATGTGGAGAGCTAGGGCATTATCACACCAAATGTCCAAGGAAAGGAGAGCTGAAGAAAATGGAGCAATTGAGAAGATGGGAGAAGGAGGAAAGGAAGAAAAGAAGCTCACATCAAGGGTGAACTACAAGGGTATGGGAGGTAATCCCTAACTTTAAATTAAAATGCAATTCAAACTTAAGTTCCTATATGCATGCTAGAATTAATGAAAAATATTTGCTTGTGCATAATTTTGGATTTAAATATGATGATAGGAATATGGTTAACAAGGTAGATCAAAACCCTAGGAAAATCATGCATCATGATAAACCCAAGACCTTTGTACCTAAGGATCAAGGCATAAATCCCAAGAAGGGGAGACATATGCCTAGAAAGATGGGTAGGTCTAGGAATGTCCAAGATGGACATGTGGATTCTAGGGTTAAAAGCCTAGAAAGGGAAAATCAAGCCTTGAGGGCAAGGATTGATAAATTGGAAAAGACCTTAAAAAGATTCGCGGTTGGATTTAAGAGTTTAGATATGGTGTTGGGTAGTCTAAAACCCAACCATGATAGATTGGGGTTGGGATACCGGACTATAGTCTCCAATGTCAATGGAAAGAAGTATGCTAGGATAGCATATAATTATGGCAAGAAGGAGAAGTCTAAGAATGACAAGGGGATGTCATCAAAAGGTAAAAAGGATGACTTAACCAAGGATAAGGTGTCTAAGGTTAAGAATGTTAGGTTTGTAGGCCAAGAATCACTGGGGGCACACCGGTGTGGTCTAGTATGGGTTGAGTCGTGACTTTGCAGAGGTTCACCAAAGTGGCTATGGATGTTCGTTCAGTGGCACCTGAGGTCCAAGTCAGCGCCTTCTCGCAAGGGCTAGTGGACTAGGACTTCTTTCGATATTTGGTTAAGAAGCCTCCCCACGACTTTGTAGGTACCTGAGGATTCCTCTATTGGGTAGTTCTTTTAGTGGTATGTTATCCTTTTTCTTAGCTTTTACTTTTTCAGTACATTTATTAAATCAAACTATAACTATCTGTATTTTTATTATATACATCGCTAAATGTATTATACTTTTTCATTATCATTTTCAAATTTTGCTTTTTTGGGAGTCAAATCCAAACATTCTTTTTCATCAATGGCAAAACCTATAAAATCTAAAGATCATGATATAGGTGTCCACCACCTGCCCCGTATAAAATGGTATTCCTCCCTTTAGATGAGAGGTATATGTGTACGCAAACAACCCTACTTCATTTCTATTACATCTCTCGCTTGATCTTCACATCTAATTTGAGAGTCAGAGTGACTACGCCAAAACCCATCTGGTAGTCTTCCTAACTCGTTCATCTTCTCAGGAAATCCCAATGGAGACCACCTCAGCCTTTATGCAGGATTGTGTCTCCTTCATCCTTGTTGAATCACTGGTGAGTTGTCCGTCGAGGAGCTTGGGTAGCATCAAATTGGTGTCGTCTGTGGGAACTCTGAGTTAAGAGTTGACCCATGATTTGGAATGGATAACACCGGTTGGCCACACATTGAAGAGGAAGAAAGGCAAGACCTTGTCACCATGACAAGAGAAGAATTTAATCGTCTGGTGACCACCACGGTATAGGCTGCCTCACCGTCTATTGAGACGTGTCCGACGGTACTCCCAAGAACGGTTCCTTCCCAAGAATTTCCTAAGAGAAACGCCCCTCACCCTCTTGTTACCTCGACCATGAGTGGAAAATTCTCCGGATCCTCTAGGGAAAATCCCCGGCAAAGCCCCCCAAAGAATGCGACGGCTGCGAACAAAGCTTTGGGCCTCCAGGGAACCCCATTCTCGCCAAGCATCCTACAAGATGCCCTGCCTAGGCATGACATTGACGATAGGGGAATATAACTTCACTACGGACCTGGAGGATCACCTCTGTATGTTCGAGAGTGCATCCCTGCTGCATCTATACTTTAACAGGATCAAATGTAATATTTTCTTAACCACCTTAGTCGGACCCGCGCAAAAGCAGTTCAATCGCCTCGTGGTTTCTTCCATTAAAATCTTTAAGGATTTCAAGGCGAACTTCCTCCGACACTTCGCTCCCAGCCGGAGGTATCAATAAACTCCTCACAGATCACCTTCAAACAAAAACCTAAGGGATCATTGAAAGAATATTTGCAGAGGTTCACCAAAGTGGGTATGGATGTTCGTTTAGTGGCACCTAAGGTCCAAGTCAGCACCTTCTCACAAGGGCTAGTGGACTAAGATGTTGGTGCAGGAAGCACCATATCGAACCTTGTTTTGATATTGGCAAATGATTCAAAGTTAAGTACTATTTGTGATCTAATAAAGTTACTCAAGTGTGCAGGAAAGTCCTAGTTAATCTAGGCATGAAGTCCTGGCAAATGGCTGCTAGACACCTAGCGAAGGGCTGCTAGGCATCGAAACCCTAAGACCTGGCGAAGGGCTGCTAGGCACCTAGCGAAGGGCTGCTAGGAGTTGAAGACGTGGCGAAGGACTGTTGGGCACCTAGCGAAGGGCTGCTAGGAGTTGAAGACCTGGCGAAGGACTACTAGGCACCTAGCGAAGGACTGTTAGGAGTTGAAGACCTGGCGAAGGACTGCTAGGCACCTAGCGAAGGGCTGCTAGGCACCTGGCGAAGGGCTGCTGGGCAAAAGTCCAACCGGAGGAGCCGGTTGGCAAAAGGTAAACTCTCCTGAGAGGAGTAGGTGAGGACGCGTTCCCCGTCGAGGGAATAGTAGGCGTCGGTTCGACCTAGGGTTCCATTTGGGAGACCCGAAGTTAGAACCAAGACAGCTACGGCTGTAGAAATCAACTAATATTCTTACGTTGTTGTTTTTGGAACTAACCTTGAATGCAGGGACCGAGGGAATGTGTTTCTGCGGCTCAGAACGCCCCAAAGGAGAGGGGCAGGCAGCTGGGCTGGACGCCCGGGAGGTCCAGGGTGCCCGGGAGGTCCAGGGCGCCCCAAGGTCGAAGGAAAAATAAGGAAGCAAGAGTTGCTTCGAAACTGAAGTGAGCAGGGCGCCCGGGAGGCCCCGGGCGCCCAAGAGGCCCCGGGCGCCCAAGGTCAGAGCAAACGAAGCAAAATCTGCATAAAGCCAGCGGACCATGTCAACCAGGGCGCCCCCAATGTCCTGGGCACCTCCGTCAGTTCCAGAGCTGATTCGAAGGGGATAAGCGCTGACCAAGTTTCGGATAGAGGTTCTCGGATCCGAAGACACGTGTCAGGCGCCCCCGACGTTCCAAGCACCCCCAGGAGCACTATAAAAGGGGCTCGACCCCAAGGCATCAGGACAACACTTCTCCAACGCCTCTAAGCTCTTCGTTCAAGTGCTCTGCTGCGGAAAACTCTGATCTCAAGACTCTAGCGCCAACGACGACCCTCTGCTCCAAAGTACAATCTACACCGGGCGTCGTTAACGAAAAGCGTGCTTGTTTATTTACTGCAATAATTCTGTATCAAACTCTATAAACTTTTGCGTAAATATAGAATTGCCCGCAGTAAATGGTCAAGGACCGTGGGTCTTGGAGTAGGAGCCGACCGCGACTCCGAACCAAGTAAAAGTACTTGTGTTCTCTGTGAGTTTTGTTTTAATTCCGCTGCGTATTCTCTTAATTTTATCCGAAAATGATTTCACGATATTCACCCCCCTCTTCGTGTTTTCTCGATCCAACAAGTCGTATCAGAGCAGGTCGCTCAAATTTGGTGCAACCACCAATTTGAGTTTTTTCAAATTTTCGAAATTATTTTATCTTTTTTAATCTTTCTCGTTAATCGAGGTTGGTGCAACACCACTCGATCTTTATTTCAAATAAATAATATCTGTGGGTGGGTTTAAAATATTATATTCTTATTTTTTCACCATAAGTCAAAATTGATAAAACTATCAATTTTTGAAAATTTATCATAAACTTTTTTTCTATTATTTTAATATTTTTTCTCGAAATTCGTAATATCTTAATTCAAGCATTTGTTAACTCTTAATCAAATTCAAAAAATATATATATATTATTTTCCAAAAAAAAAATTTGTCACAAACTTTTTATTAATATTTTTTTATTCCTCCTCGGAATTCGTGCAATATTTATCTTAGGCTATTTTTTCTCTCTCCCGCACTACTAATCCAAGACCAAGTCTTGGTACATTTTTTTGTTATTTCTTGTGTGTACGAGGTTTAAACTTAATGACCAACCAAGAGTGGAATAGTGCCCGTCCACCGCTATTCTCCGGCGAGAACTTCAATTTTTGGAGAAATCAAATGGAGTCCCTTCTGAAGGCCCACATGGACTTATGGCGGATCATCCAAACGGGATTCTCTTTTCCCGTAGAAGATGAGTTGTCAATTGAGTGGGACAAACTGGATGAACAAACCCTCAACCAAATCGAGACCGATGCAAGGGCAACTGCAATCCTACAATGTGGCCTAACCAAGGAGTAACTCGAACTAGTAGGCCCATTCAGATGTGCTAGAGAGATTTGGGAAAAATTGATCAACCTTCATCAAGAGATCTCAGATGAAGAAGATCGGGTAAGTTATCTTGCACTTTCGATCCAAGCACAGACAGCCGAGTCAGAGTCTGAACCCGAATCCAAAGTCGAAATCGAACCAGAATCAGACGACGAATTGACTGAGATGGTAACCGATTTCAAATTCTTTTCAAAATTAGAATTAAATAATCTAACAGATACTGTATTGGTCGAGGAAGGTGTAAATTCTATTGCAGGGAAAACTCCAAAAGAACCACCAAAGAAGGAGCTTCAACTAGTACCCGAGTCCGACTCAGACACGGAATCAGAAGATAAGTCTAGATCCGAGACGGCAAGAATCAAGTGGGAAATTCCCAATAAGGAATCAAAAGGTAAGTTTTCAATATTTGAAAATCCAATATTTATCTCAAATAACGTGATTAATTCGTATAAATTAGTTAAGGTTAATATGTTAGAAAACTTGATTCACAACCTTGCTGATTTTAAAAAACCAGAGTTTTATTTCAATTATGATATAACTTAGATCATTTTTGACATGTTTAATTATTTATTTTTGCTTAAAATTAGGATTGATTAGTTTAAGGACTAAAGAGTTACTTACAACTTGAAAACCTAGTATTGGGAGGAGGTGAGATGATAGTACGTTAGGGAAACCTTTCTAATAAGGTCAAGTATACTCTACTTGGTCTGTTTAGTCTGGTGAAACTAGCCGAAGCTACCGATCCAAGACCCAAACTAGTTAGACTAAAATCTTTCAAGGAGTAACTTGAAAATGAATTTTCTATAAAAGGCTTTGTCAAGGAAAGGGTTGATCCAATAAGGCTACGGCCAAAGAAGGCCTAGTGCCTCGCCAAGACCTGTAAGCCAATTATAGAAAATCAAATTCACTTTACTATTGTCAGATTTGAATCTAACATAAATTTTAAGTAAATCGTAGATTTAACACTAATTCAAAGATAAAACATCTCACAAAACAGATAAGGTAACCTGTTTTCTCATGTAGAACTGGGTGGGATGTTTAGGACCTAATAATGTAGTTCAATCCTTTTTCAAAATCAACTCAATTGTTTTCCGAAATTAATTCTAAATGTTTTCCACTCAACATTTTTCAAAAATTGAATTTCATCTGTTTTCAAAATTAACTCATCAAACTAAGTCTTAATTGAATTATACTAAGACCTAGGACTTGATTGGGTCAATTATTGATTGGTAAAACCAAGTCAACATAGTCAAACTTGGTCAATACTGAAGACCCTTAAAGCACTTAGATAAAGTCAGACGAGTCAGATACAAGGGGAGTTTTTTTTTAATTTTAGATTTTTTTTTCTAAAACTTAGTATCATCTCAAAATAAGATTTTCAAAAATTTGATTCAAAAACCTTCGTATATTATTATCTCTTTGAAAAATTATTATCATATCTTTGAAAAATTATTATCATTTCAAAATATTTTTCGAAAACTGAACTATCATTCCAAATTGTGTTTTCAAAAATCTATCTCCTTGAAAATTATCATACTCAAAAGGTTGTCCAAAATTGTTCCTTTAATTTTGACAAACCCTAAGACTCAGAGGAGGATTAACTCGTGGTCAACAAGCCTCCTAGGACTGTGTCGGGTTTAGGGGGAGTTCAAATTAAAAGAAGAAGTTTAAAAATAATGTTTTCAAATAATCACTATATTTTTCAAAAACTGTGCTTTACAAAAACCATTATCATTTCAAAATGTTTTTCGAAAACGGGGCTTATACTTTAAAATTATCTTCATTTCAAATTGAATTTTCTAAAATTATATTACCATACTGTTATTCAAAACTATTCTTTTGATTTTAGTAAACCCTAAAGACACAGAGGAAGGTCCACTTCATGATCTACAAGGACTCCTAGGATGTGTCAAATTTAGGGGAAGTCTAAATCAAAAGAAGATTTTCTGACAAGTTTTTTTTAATTATTTGTTTTGAATTATTAAATAATTCTTGTGGTTTGAACCAACCCTAAAGACTCAGAGGAAGAGTACTTGTGGTCAACAAGCTTCCTAGGACTGGGTCAAGTTTAGGAGGAGGTCAAACTGAAGGATTTGCTAATTTCAAAATAATATGTTTTCATGTACTGCATTATTTAAATCCGTCTGAAAACATAAGGGAGTTTGTTTAAATACTTCCATTTTTTTAAAATACTTATGGAAAATAATATTTACTTGAGTTTGAAGAATTTTCAGGACACTTAGGAAAATATCCTTGTAGCCAACAAGATTTCCTAGGATTGTGCCTACTGGAAAAGAAACCAAGTCAAGTAAAATATTATCTTTTAAAATAAGATTTTTCAAAAGTACTAATACCTCTCAAAAATTCTAATATTTTTTTATAAGTACTTATACCTCTAAAAAATTCTAATATTTTTTTTTTCAAAAGTACTTATACCTCTCAAATTCATAAAATTTTTCAAAGTACTTATGTTTTAAAGACAATTGTTCAAAAAGTACTTGTTTTTTTTTGGTATTTACATTTTTCAAAATATTCAAAACAAGTAAACTTATTGATTAAATATTTTTTTGATTATCATGTATGGACTCAATAAGAATATACACTTGACTCCAGATCTGTTTTTGAGCATCAATTCTTCATTATTTCAAAATTGTGTTACTTAGAAATTATCATAATTTTTGACATTATTCTCTCACTCAAATATTTATGTTTTCAAAACTCATAAGCTCTGATACAAAAATCTTAAATGTCTTTCAAAATACATTTTTCAAGAGTTCTTTATTGATATATGGCCAAGGGGGAGAATAGAAAAAGTAAAAAATTAAATTCTTCCTTAAACTTTTTCCCCTTTTCAAAGAATGTTTATCTTAGAAATGGTCTAAAACATAAGGAGAAGAATTTCACATTAAGGGGGAGAGAAAGGAATTTTTTTTAATTTTTTATCTCTTTTTTAAAAAAAAAGTGCTTCTAAGTGTTTCAAAATTTTTTAAGTACATGTTTTTTTTCCTAAGTAAAATTTTTCTTAGTAAACAAAATTTGTCTGAGCAAAAATTTTTTAAAAATTTTGGTAAATGTTTCTAAGAAAAGTTTTTTTGGTGAAAAACTTGTCAAAAAATTTCTTAAAGATTTTGTTTTTCAAAATGCACAAAGTGTTTCCAAGCAAATTTTTCTAAGCGTGTAAATTTTTTTTGGTAAACAAATTTTTTCCCAATTCTCAAAGTTGAATTTTTTTAAGGGAAATTTGACTTCAAAATCTTGCCTAAGTAAACTTTTTTAGTAAAATTCTTGTTGCAAAGTCTTGTGAGTAAAAGTTTTTTTAACAAAATTTAGGCTTGCAAAACTTTTCTAAGTGTAAAAAGTTTTTTGGTGCAAACGCTTTAACTCTATTTTTTGAAAAAAAAACTTTGTCAAAAAACATGAAACACTTAGAAGTTTTACAAAAACTGCATCCCTATTAGATATCTTGTTCACCCATGAATATTTTTGATATATGTCAAAGGAGGAGGAAAGGTCAAAGTTAAGTGTTTTATGTGTTTTATAACACAATTATTCAGGGGGAGTATGAGAAAAAATTTTATTTTTTCTGTTCAAAATTACATTGGTCTTAGACTTTATACTGTTCAAAATTGCTATATTTAATTGGTCTTAACCTTATTGCTTAATCTATTATAATTTTTATTTAACTTTGAATTGTGTTGCCATAAATCAAAAAGGGGGAGATTGTTGGTGCAGGAAGCACCATATCGAACCTTGTTTTGATATTGGCAAAGGATTCAAAGTTAAGTATTATTTGTGATCTAACGAAGTTACTCAAGTGTGCAGGAAAGTCTTAGTTAATCTAGGCACGAAGTCCTGGCAAAGGGCTGCTAGACACCTAGCGAAGGGCTGCTAGGCATCGAAACCCTAAGACCTGGCGAAGGGCTGCTAGGAGTTGAAGACCTGGCGAAGGACTGCTGGGCACCTAGAGAAGGGCTGCTAGGAGTTGAAGACCTGGCGAAGGACTACTAGGCACCTAGCGAAGGGCTGCTAGGAGATGAAGACCTGGCGAAGGACTGCTAGGCACCTAGCGAAGGGCTACTAGGCATTGAAGACCTAGCGAAGGGCTGCTAGGCACCTGGCGAAGGGTTGCTGGGCAAAAGTCCAATCGGAGGAGCCGGTTGGCAAAAGGTAAACTCTCCTAAGAGGAGTAGGTGAGGACGCGTTCCCCGTCGAGGGAACAGTAGGCGTCGGTTCGACCTAGGGTTCCATTTGGAAGACCCGAATTCAGAACCAAGACAGCTACGGCTGTAGAAATCAACTAATATTCTTGCATTGTTGTTTTTGGAACTAACCTTGAATGCAGGGACCGAGGGAATGTGTTTTTGCGGCTCAGAACGCCCCAAAGGAGAGGGGCAGGCAGCTGGGTTGGGCGCCCGGGAGGTCCAGGGCGCCCCAAGGTCGAAGGAAAAACAAGGAAGTAAGAGTTGCTTCGAAACTGCAGTGAGCAGGGCGCCCGGGAGGCCCCGGGCGCCCAAGGTCAAAGCAAACGAAGCAAAATCAGCATGAAGCCAGCGGACCATGTCAACCAGGGCGCCCCCAACGTCCCGGGCGCCCCCGTCAACTCCAAAGTCGATTCGAAGGGGATAAGCACTGACCAAGTTTCGGATAGAGGTTCTCGGATCCGAAGGCACATGTCAGGCGCCCTCGACGTCCCAGGCGCCCCCAGGAGCACTATAAAAGGGGCTCGACCCCAAGGCTTCAGGACAACACTTCTCCAACGCCTCTAAGCTCTTCGTTCAAGCACTCTGCTCCGGAAAACTCTGATCTCGAGACTCTAGGGCCGACGACGACCCTCTGCTCCGAAGTACAATCTACACCGGGTGTCGGTAACGAAAAGCGTACTTGTTTATTTACTGCAATAATTCTGTATCAAACTCTGTAAACTTTTGCGCAAATATAGCATTGCCCGCAGTAAACGGTCAAGGACCGTGGGCCTTGGAGTAGGAGTCGACCGCGACTCCGAACCAAGTAAAAGTACTTGTGTTCTCTGTGAGTTTTGTTTTAATTCCGCTGTGTATTCTCTTAATTTTATCCGAAACGATTTCACGATATTCACCCCCCCCCCTCTATCGTGTTTTCTCGATCCAACATAAGACTTCTTCCGATATTTGGTTAAGAAGCCTCTGTTGGTGCCAGAAGCACCATATTGAACCTTGTTTTGATATTGGCAAAGGTTCAAAGTTAAGTACTATTTGTGATCTAATAAAGTTACTCAAGTGTGCAGGAAAGTCCTAGTTAATCTAAGCAAGAAGTTATGGCAAAGGGCTGGGCAAGAAGTCCTGGTCAAGAACTTGGCAAGAAGACCTGACTAGAAGTTGGGCAAAGAAGTCCTGGTCGAGGACTAGGCAAGAAGACTTGACCGGAAGTCGGGCAAAGAAGTCCTGGTCGAGGACTGGGCATGAAGTCCTGGCAAGGGGCTAGGCACCGAAGACCTGACCGGAAATTGGGCACGAAGATCTGGTCAGGTGGATTGGGCAAAAGTCTAATCGGAGGAGCCAGTTGGCAAAAGGTAAACTCTCCTGAGAGGAGTAGGTGAGGACGCGTTCCCCGTCGAAGGAACAGTAGGCGTCGGTTCGACCTAGGGTTCCATTTAGGAGACTCGAAGTCAGAACTAAGACAGCTACGGTTGTAACTATTGCTTATTATGTTTTTGCGACTAACCTAAGTTGCAGGGTCGAAGAACTGATCGTCTGCAAGTGAAGGTGCTTCACTAGGCCTAGGCGCCCGAATGAAGACAGGCGCCCGTAAGGTTACAGGCACCCAAGAGTGAAGGCAAAACCCAAAACATAGCTGCGAAGCCACTGAACTAAGGCGGATCAGGCGCCCGTGAGGTCACGGGCGCCCCCATCAGCTCAGGCGCCCAAGTGGGGGAGAATAAGCGCTAACCGAGCCCGCGGATAAGGATTCGCGGATCGAAGGGCACGTGTCAGGCACCCCCAACCTATCAAGCACCCATTTGAGTACTATAAAAGGGGTTCGACCCCAAGGCTTCAAGAACACATTTTCTCAACGCTCCAAAGATTTTCGTTCAAGCGCTATGCCCCGGCAAACTCCGACTTCGAGATCCAGCGTCGACGACGACCCTCTGCATCGAAATACGATCCACATCGGGCGTCGGTAACGAAAAGTGTAGAAATTTCAATTTCCTGAAATATTGTAGAACTTAACTTGTAAATCCTTTTTGCGCGATTATAGTATTGCCCAAAGTAAACGGTCAAGGACCGTGGGCCTTGGAGTAGGAGCCGACCGCGACTCCGAACCAAGTAAAAATTGACTTGTGTTCCTGTGTGATTTATTTATTTCCGCTGCATATCTGCTCTTTTTAATCCGAAAACTTTTAACGATATTCACCCCCCTCTATCGTTTTTCTCGATCCAACAGCCTCCCCATGACTTTGTAGGTACCTGAGGATTCCTCTATTGGGTAGATCTTTTAGTGGTATGTTATCCTTTTTCTTAGCTTTTACTTTTTCACTACATTTTTTAAATCAAACTATAACTATCTGTATTTTTATTATATACATCGCTAAATTTATTATACTTTTTCATTATCATTTATAAATTTTGCCTTTTTTGGGAGTCAAATCCAAACATTCTTTTTCATCAATGGCAAAACCTGTAAAATCTACATATCATGAGATAGGTGTCCACCACCTGCCCCATATAAAATGGTATTCCTCCCTTTAGATGAGAGGTATATGTGTACGCAAACAACCCTACTCCATTTCTATTACATCTCTCGCTTGATCTTCACCTCTAATTTGAGCGTCGGAGTAACTACGCCAAAACCCATCCGGTAGTCTTCCTAACTCGTTCATCTTCTCAGGAAATCCCAATGGAGACCACCTCAGCCTTTATGCAAGATTGCGTCTCCTTCATCCTTGTTGAATCACTGGTGAGTTGTCCGTCGAGGAGCTTGGGCATCATCAAATTGGTGTCGTCTGTGGGATCTTTGAGTTAAGAGTAGACCCATGATTTAGAATGGATAACGCTGGTTGGCCACACATTGAAGAGGAAGAAAGGCAAGACCTTGTCACCATGACAAGAGAAGAATTTAATCGTCTGGCGACCACCACGGTACAGGCTGCCTCGCCGTTTATTGAGACATGCCCGACGGTACTCCCAAGAATGGTTCCTTCCCAAGAATTTCCTAAGAGAAACACCCCTCACCCTCTTGTTATGTTGACCATGAGTGGAGAATCCTCCGGATCCTCTAGGGGAAATCCCCGGCGAAGCCCCCCAAAGAATGTGACGGCCGCGAACAAAGCTCCGGGCCTCCAAGGAACCCCATTCTCGCCAAGCATCCTACAAGATGCCCTACCTAGGCATGACATTGACGATAGGGGAATATAACTTCACTACGGACCTAGAGGATCACCTTTGCAAGTTCGAGAATGCATCCCTGCTGCATCTATACATTGACGGGATCAAATGTAAAATATTTTTAACCACCTTAGCCGGACTCGCGTAAACGCGGTTCAATCCCCTCGCGGTTTCTTCCATTAAAATCTTTAAGGATTTCAAGGCGAACTTCCTCCGACACTTCGCTCCCAGCCGGAGGTATCAATAAACTCCTCACAGATCGCCTTCAAACAAAAACCTAAGGAATCATTAAAAGAATATTTGCAGAGGTTCACCAAAGAGACTATGGATGTTCATTCAGTGGCACCTGAGGTCCAAGTCAGCGCCTTCTCGCAAGGGCTAGTGGACTAGGACTTCTTCCAATATTTGGTTAAGAAGTCTCCCCACGACTTTGATGGGCTACAAGCTAGAACCCTCAAATATGTCCAAGTCGAAAAGGCCCAGAGCACCAGGAGAAAGGAGCTGCTAGCTCCAACCCCGTTGAGCGTCCCATCTGAGAGGAGAGCCCCATCTCCTCCTCATTATCGAGATCATGAGGTCCCGAGAGAACGAGCGGCCCAGATGGTGAATTCATCACACCATGATTCGAAGGCTGGTTTCCACTCAGAAGTTTTCTATGACTTTCACCAGACCAAAACTCATTCCATTCGCAACTGCCATCAATACACACGAGAGCTGCACTGGTTGGCAGACAAGAGGAAGGCCACTTGTAAGACAGTAGCTAGAAGTTCCACTGAGCCCTACCCTTGGAAGTACGACTCAGACAGAGATGAAGCTAAGACTCGCATCTATCAAAGAGTATGTATCCCGGAGTGTGGGTTTAACTCGCGATATTGGGCCCGAATGCCACCCAAGTCTGAGCAGAGAAACAAAGACATGAGCAAGCAGAAGGTAGGACCATCATGGTCAATATCATATCCGACAATCCCACAGATGAGGATTCCACTCGAGCTCGAAAATCCCATGCTTGTCGCCTGGAGAGCTATGGGATTAGCTTGAAAGGGAACTCCGTCGATTACCCTCTTATATCCTTCAGACCAGCTGACCTAGAAGGGATTGAAACTCCTCATGAGGACACCCTGATAATTAAGGTCTTGATCGCCAATTACGTAATAAAATGAGTGTTCATGGACATGGGCAATTCGATAAACATAATCTTCAAGGTTGTCTTCGACCAAATCTACACAGAGGGTGACGAGATGGTTCCTATCAATACCCTCTCTACGGGTTTATAGGATATCGGGTGGAGTCAATGGGGCAAATCCACCTCTCCTTAACCCTTGGGAAGGAGCCTACCCAACGAACCAAGCGCTCCCCTTTCCTAGTGGTGAACATCAAGTCTGCCTATAACATCATCCTGGGTAGACTAGCTCTAAATGTCTTTCAAGCAGTCGCCTCAATCTTCCATCAGAAGCTCAAATTCTTCGTTGAAGTTCAGGTTGGGGAGGTCAAAGGAAGTCAGCTCGCAGCCCAAAAAATGCTACATGGACATCATCCGAGTCAATACGAAGAAGGTGCGCAAGATCTCCGACACTTTCATGTAGGTATGCAAAAAATCTCCGCTGCCTCGACCTAAAGAAGGGCATCAGGATAAGAATATACCCTTAAATCCCAGAGGGGATGACCTGACTAGCAGAGGACCTGAACGCAGCCCACAAGCAAAAGCTGATAGAATGCCTTAATGGCCGACCCAATAACTCATGGGGGTCTCATCTTCCATAATGGAGCACGACTAAATAGTTGACCTGAGGTCCGACCTGTATGACAGAAGAAATAAAAATTTTCTCCTGAGTAGAGTCAAGCAATCCAGGCTAAGATGGACAAGCTACTAGCTGTCAGGTACATCAGAGATGTCTAGTTCCCCGCTTGGCTGTCCAATGTGGTCCTGGTCCCCAAGCCAAGAGGCAAGTGGAGGGTGTGCATCGACTTTCGAGACCTTAACAAAGCCTATCTCAAAGACTGATATCCCCTACCCTGCATTGATCAGTTGGTAGACTCTACTATAGACTGCGAACTTATTTGCATGTTGGACGCCTATCAAGCGTACTACCAGATTCCCTTAGCTCGGGAGAACCAAGAGAAGGTTAGCTTTATTACTCCTAATGGGATCTTTCGCTACAATGTTATGTCATTTGGCCTCAAGAATGTAGTGAACACCTACCAACGACTCATGGATTGGGTCTTTAAAAATCAGATCAGGAGGAACGTCAAAGATTATGTGGGCGACATCTTTATCAAGACCTGGCTGGCAGATTTCATCATCTATGATTTAGAGGAAACCTATGACACCCTCAGGCAGTACAACCTCAAGTTGAATCCTAACAAGTGTTTGTTTGGGGTCACAAGTGGGAAGTTGTTAGGCTACATTTTCATGGAGCGTGGAATTGAGGCCAACCCGAAAATGCAAGCCTTGCAAGATTTGCCCTTACCTCACAACCTCTAGGAGACTCAAAGATTGGTGGGTCGAATCACTGTATTGTCCATTTCATATCTCACTTTGCCACTCGGAGCCTACCTTTTTTAAAAATATTTCGAAAGGCTACAAAGTTCAAATGGGACGAAAGGTGCGACTAGGCTTTTTCAGAATTGAAAGCATATATAGCTCAACTACCTCTCCTCTCCAAGCAATCGTAGGAGAGGCATAATGGGTATATTTGTCTGCTTCGGATTCTGCCATTGCCACCACTCTGCTCAGACAAGAGGATAAAATACAACACCCTGTCTACTTCTTTAGTCATGTCTTCAAAGACATGGAAAAAGATACACAATCTTGGAGAGACTCGCGCTGGACCTAACCCTAGATGCCAAGCGATGGACGACTTACTTTCTGGCGCACCCTATCATCGTCCTCACCAACAACAACCAAGGCCGAATCCTCTCCAGTCCCGAGGCCTTCGGCAGATTGTGTTGGTACCCCAGTTAGTTTTGATGTGATGAACTAGGTTAAGTTAGGTCCTGCTGTATTTAACCCTATGTCTAAGTATATAGGAACTTAGGAATGCAGGAAGTTGAGCGGAAGATGTAGCGGTAGAGAAGGATGGCACGGAAAAGGAGTCACGGGCTCGGTGCATCTGAGGGACGCGGAGTTCTGCGGAAGAGTACGCCAGTGGAGCAAGAAGGATGTGCGCGGTGTCCAAGGGACGAGAAGCCAGGAGGAAGGACGCTCGAGGGGTGAAAGGACGAAATCGGGTTCGGGTGTGCCTAACTCCGGTTATCCAGAAATCACCCAAGAAGGTGAAACGAGTCAAGCTAGAGGCAGGTCAGCATTAGCTGACCAAACTACATCCTGGGCGCCGGTAGGGTCACGGGTGCCTGATAGATCAGGCGCCTGTGTTGTCTCAGGTGCCCTAGAAGGGTTTTTAGTAGTTTGCGAGAGTTAGCTTTGGATAAAGCTTAGGCGTGCCATGTGTCAGGTGCCCAAGCCCACTCAGGCACTTTTGATATATCAGCGCCCAAGAAGGCTTCCTTAGCCGTGTGCAACTGTTGGCTTTGGATAAAGCCTCGAGCTACGTGTCAGGCGCCCAAGACCTCTTGGGTGCCCGATCACCTAGAGATTACAGCAGTGAAGTCTCGAGCAGAAGATGAAGTTTTAATTAAACTTTATCTCTAAAAGGATAAAACCTTATCCTTTAATCAGATCTAATGGTTGCAGTTTAATCCCATCCAAGATCAACCATCCAGATTACATCCATGGATCAACGGTCAAGAGAAAATTCATCAATAATCAACGATCCAAATTTATTCTCTTAGGCTATAAATAGGCTTAGAGTTTTAGCTTTAAAAATCAATTCATTCACTTGTAAAATCTCTAAAGTCTAGCGTGCTTTTGTTGTAAGGCTTCTCCGCCATAAGGAGATTTTTATTGAGCGCCCACTGCCTTGGAAGCAACGTTCTTAGTTACGACCAAGTTCCTTTTTAAAAGACGAGTGCTTCCACTTTATTTTTTACAACTATCTATTCACCCTCTCAAGTCGGGCCAACCTGATCCAACAGATTGGTCAAGTGGAAAACTGAGTTGAGCAAGTGTGACATCTAATACCAGCCCTGGACAACCATTAAGGCGCAAGTCTTGGTAGATTTTTTAGTTAAAACGTCCAAGCCCCCGACAGAGGGGATATGGAAGATTTATGTCGATGTTGTCTCCAACCAGCAGGGAGCAGGATTGAGGTCCTCCTTGTATCCCCATAGGAGGATATTCTATCTCTCTCCATCAGACAAGAGTTTCGGGCCTCAAACAACAAGGTCGAGTATGAAGTATTACTAACTAGGTTTCAGACAACCAAGCAAGTTAGGGCCTCCAGAGTAACAGTGTACTTCGACTTTTAATTAGTGACGCAACAAGCATCAAGGCACTTTAAGATCTGGAATGAAAGGTTGCGCAGTTACACTGAGGCCTTTGAAAAACTACGACATTATTTTCATGAAGTTATCCTACAGAAAATTTTCTGAGCTGAAAATCAGAAAGCGGATGTGCTGGCCAAACTAGCCAACACGCTAGCGAAATGGAATATGCATGACTGCGTGCCCACACTCTGTTGATCTCCCAGATTCAACAACTCACCAGACCAGATGACCACACCGACTAGAGGTCACCCTACATTGATTACTTAATGTGGAACATCCTCCTTGAGGATCTCGAGCAGGCTCGGGTGCTAAAAAGAAGAGAAGCTCATTCACGCTAATTGGGGATCTATTATACTAGTGCTCTTTTTTTAGGTCCTTACTCAAGTGTCTCGGGCCGATAGATGCTAACTATGTCCTCCAAGAAACCCACGAAGGCATATGCAGAAATCACGCCAAGGCCAAGACCCTGGCATGTAAAGTTCTCTTGGCAAGATACTTCTAGCCGACCTTGCAAGCCGACTCTATACGGCTAGTAATCGCCTGTGTTCCATGCCAGAAACACCAAAACCTACCTCATCAACTTGCGACATTCCTGATGACCTCCATTGTAGCCTACCTGTTCAACCAGTGGGGGATGGATATTGTGGGCCTTTTCCTCAGGGCCTGAGGTAAAAAAAATCCTACTAGTGGTTACTGATTATGTCTCCAAATGGGTTAAAGTTATTCCCTTCACTCATATCACGGAGAGGGAAGTTATAAAGTTTTTGTGGCAAAATATTGTCTACAGATTTTGGCTCTCTTACAAGCTCATATCTAACAACGATTGACAATTTTAGGGCCACAATCTAAAGTAATGGTGTGACGAACTCGACATACAACAAGCATTCACCTATGTCGCTTATCCCTAGAGCAACGGACAAGTTAAGCTGATAAACAGAGAGATCATCAGAGAACTCAAAATCAAATTATATCATGTCCGTGGTAGCTGGGTGGAAGAACTCCCAAGTATCCTTTGGGTCTATCAAATGACTCCCCGGGAGAGCACTCACATGACACCATTCCTCCTAGTCTAGGGGAGAAAAGTTGGGGTCCCCGTAGAAGTCGAGGATGAGTCCGTTCGAGGAGCTACCTATCGGAACCAAAATGACTAGTTGCGCCATTGGATCTCTTAATAGAAACTCGTGACAATGCGTCAACCCGACACATCACCTATTGATAGTGAATGCGTCTTAATTACAACCGACAGGTCATACCCCATTACTTCCAGATGGGGAACTTGGTTTGGAAAAAGATTAAATTCACAGAAGAAGTGGGCAAGCTAGAGCCTCATTAGTAGGGACCCTTCCAGGTCGTAAAGAAGCTAAGCTTAGGAGTCTACTACTTGGAGGATGATAAAAGAAAGAGGTTAGATCGGCCCTAGCACCCTCATCACCTAAAGCCTCACTACACCTAACCATGGCCACCTCACGGTCACAGCCTTAGTCTCCTTTTTTTTTCTATATTTACTTTCTCCCAATCCCCTCCCAAACCACTTTACTGTCACTTCTGCTGCTAATGAAACAAACAGGTTGCTTTTTTCTAGGTAAGCATACTCATCCTTTTCAGAGTTCAAACTCCCCTGGACTGGGACATGGTTAGGGTCGAGATCCACGGGTTGTGGTAACAACCTCACCCTCCGCGGGTCTAATAAATGTTGCATCACCTGCGTCTTTTTCAGGGCCTAAACTCTCCTGGAATGGGACATGGTCGAGATCATGATCCTTGAGCTACGGCAGCAAATTCACCCTCTACGGGTCGAGTATATGTTATATCGCCTGTGTCTTTTTCAGGGACCAAACTCTCCCAAATTGGGATATAGTTGGGGTCGAGATCCTTGGGTTGTGTTAGCAACCTCGCCCTCCACAGGTCAGTATGTGTCGTATCGCCTGCGTCCTTTTTAAAGCCCAAACTCTCTCTAACTAGGGCATGGTCGGGGTTGATATCCTTGGGTTGCGGTAGTAACCTCACCCTTCGCGGGTCGAGCATGTGATGTATCGCATGCGTCCTTTTCAAGGCCCAAATTCCCCCGGACTGGGATATTGTTGGGGTTAAGAATTTCGGACTGCGGTAGCAACCTCACTCCATGGGTCGAGTATGTGTCATATTGCTTGCGTCATTTTCAGGGCCCAAACTATTGGTGTTAGAAGCACCAGATCGAACCTGGTTTTGGTAATGGCAAAGGGTTCATAGTTAAGTTTATATTGTGATCTAACATATTTGCTAAGTGTGCAGGAAGGTCCTAGTTTGTCTAGGCACGCAGTCTTGACCTGTATGGTTGAGCACGAAGTCCTGGTCAAGGACTGGACATGAAGTCCTAGCCAAGGGCTGGGCACCACAGACCTGACCGCGGATTGGGCACGAAGACTCGGTCGAGGACTGGGCATGAAGACCTGATCCGAAAGAATGGACAGAAGACTTAATCAAGCGAAGACTACGGATAGAAGTAGGAATGGCTTGAGGTACGGACGTCTCGAGCTTCGGGATCTTCGGAGGCCGAGCAAAAGTCCAACCGGAGGTGCCGGTTGGCAAAAAGGTAACTTCTCCAGGGTGGAGTAGGTGAGGACGCGTTCCCCGGAAGAGGGAAGACTAGGCGTCGGTCCGGCCTAGGATTTCATTGAAATCTAAAGTCAGGACCAAACAGCTCTGGCTATTAAATATGCATGCATTCAATATATGTTATTGCCTTCCTGGACTAACTCTGATTACAGGCTAACAAGATCAGTTGGTCGGCACCCGAGAGGTCTCGGGCACCCTAGTTTGGTTTGCTCAGCGTTGGCGAAGCTGAGTTGGTGGCTGCTGATTGGACGTGCCACATCAGCACTCAGGCACCCCAATGCTCTCAGGCACTCGAGAGTGGAAATGTTTTGACCGAGTCAAAGGATAACGACGCAGCAGAATCACTGACGTGGAGGGCGCCCCCATGAGCACTCGGATGCCCGAGTACCTATATAAAAGGGGTTTTGCTCCCTTGGTTCCAATAATCAATTCAAGCACTCAGAAACACTATGATTAAGTTTCCGTGCTCAAGTTCTCTGCACCACAGAAGTCCGAGATCGTCGACATGCCGCTTCTACGATGAAATGATTTCTTCTTCCCTTAGTAAGTGTCGTTGGTATAAAATTTCAGTTTTATTTTTGTACTTAATCTTCATATTTGTAACTCATTTTTGTGGATTATAGAATTGCCCAACGAAAATAGTCAAGGATCGTGAGCCTTGGAGTAGGAACCATCACAGGCTCTGAACCAAGTAAAACAAAGCATGTTAGCATTGTTTTAACTTGCTACTTTCTTTATTTCCGCTGCGTTTACTCTCGATTTATATCTAAAAAAATTGTAATCGATATTCACCCCCTATCGATCGCATCGATCCCACAAGTGGTATCAGAGCAGGTTGCTCAATTTTAGTGAAACCACCAGTTGAGCATTTTTTTCGAATTTTTCATTGTTTTTCAATCAGAAATGGTACTCTTTCCTTTTTCTGATATTTCTTTTTGGTTTTTTTTCGATCGTAGATTTTCTCATTTTTCGAAGTTGGTGCAACACCACTCGAGATTTTCTGTTTATATATTTTCATACGCACTGTTTATCCAAGACTAAGTCTTAGAACAAGTTTGTTGTTTCTGTCTTTTTCAGGACTCTTTATGGCCCAGCAAGAAGGTTATAGCACTACTTGACTTCCTCTCTTCTCAGGAGAGGATTTCAGTTATTGGAAGAGCCGCATAAAAGTCCACTTGAAAACTCAAGTGGAAATGTGGATCATCATCTAGGCTGGCCTAGAAATCCCAAAAAATACACAAGGCAAATTTCTGGGATACACTAAGTGGGATGCTCCCCTAAAGAAGAAAATTGAAGCAAACGTCAAGGCAACGCAGACCCTCTAGTGTGGCCTCGCAAAGGAAGAACTCAACCATGTCGGCTCCTTCAACAGTGCAAAAGAGCTCCGGAACAAGCTGATTGAGCTATACAAAGATAAAATTTGATGCATCTCACAAAATAGATAAGGATACCGTGTTTTGTCACTTAGAATTGGATGAGATGCTTAGGGTATAAAAAATTAATCCAACCCATGCAACCACACATCTAATCAATTTTACCTTTAATTTAACAAATCAAATTTAAAATTTTACATTCTAAACTTAAAATACTTAATTTAAACCTAACTTTTCAAATTTATTTTTTTTTCTTCCAAATTTAAACTTAACTTTTCAAATCTAATTTTTCAATTTTAAACTTAACTTTTCAAATCTAATTTTTTAAATTTAAACAAAACTTATTTTTAAAAATTCAAACTTAATTTAAACTCAATTTTAAAATCTAACTTAAGTTTTTCAAAATTCAAATTCAACCTTAACATAATTTTCAAATCCAGCTAATCAGATCAAACTGATTAAGCTAAAATCTATCTCACAATTATATCCATAGGAATAACATGATTGATAACTTAGATTGGGTGACACAGACTAGACAGTGAAACTCAATTCATCTATCCTTATACTTCTACAATAATGGATCTAAATCAGGGCATTTTATGTGTAGGAATATAAAGATTTGGACCAGTGGATATTTGATAGTGGGTGCTCCAGACATATGACTAGAGATAAATTGAAGTTCACCAAAATCAAGTACAAAAATCTAGGTTCAGTTGCATTTGGCAACAATGTCACACTTAAGATAGTTGGTTCAGGTAATATTGAATTGAATTTAGATTTTATTATTAAAAAGGTGTTATTGGTTGATCAATTTAAATTTAAGTAAGCCTAATTTCAGAGAAATCAAGTTGCATTGGGGGCGCCTGAGAGGACTCAAGCGCCCGAGAGGTCTCACGGACCCCAGTCTGGTTTGCTTAGCGTTGGCGAATCTGAGTTGGTGGCTGCTGATTGAACACGCCACATCAGCACTCAGGTGCTCCTGTGCTCTCAGGCGCCCGAGAGTGGATAAGTTTTGGCCTAGTCAAATGATAACGACGTGGCTAATCACTGACGTGGAGGGTGCCCCCATGAGCACTCGGGCGCCCGAGTACCTATATAAAAGGGGTTTTGCTCCCTTAGTTCCAATCATCAATTCAAGCACTTAGAATCATGATCAAGTTTCCGTGCTCAAGTTCTCCATGCCAAAGAAGTCCGAGATCGACGACACGCCGCTTCTACAATAAAAAGATTTCTTCTTCCCTTAGCAAGTGTCGTTGATATAAAATTTCAATTTTATTTTTGTACTTAATCTTCATATTTGTAACTCATTTTTGCGGATTATAGAATTACCCAACGAAAATGGTCAAGGACCGTGGGCCTTGGAGTAGGAGTCGTCACATACTCTGAACCAAGTAAAACAATTCATGTTAGCATTTTTTTAACTTGCTACTTTCATTATTTCTGTTGCGTTTACTCTCAATTTATATCCAAAAAATTCGTAATCAATATTCACCCGCCCCCCTCTATCGATCACATCGATCCCACACAAACTCCCTCATACTGGGACATGGTCGGAGTCGGGATCCTCGAGCTACAGTAGCAACCTCACCCTCCATGAGTGGAGTATCTTCCATATCACCTGCGTCCTTTTCAGAGCTCAAACTCCTATGGACTGGGACAAGGTAGGGATTGAGATCCTCAAGCTATGGTAGCAACTTCACCTCCATGGGTCGAGTATATGTCGTATCGCCTACATCCTTTTCAACGCCCAAACTCTCCCGGACTAGGAAATGATCGGGGTCGAGATCTTTAGGCTGCGATAGCAACCTCACCCTCCATGGGTTGAATATATTCCATATCGCCTATGTCCTTTCTAGGGCCCAAACTCCACTAGACTGGCACATGATCGGGATCGAGATCCTAAGTCAAAACTACGTCCCACCGCCCCACTCAAATAAAACCTATGTTGAGGTGGCATACCCATAACTAATCACGTTGAACATTGGACGACTCGCAAAACACATGTAAAATGTGCCTCCAAAAGATACTTTCATTTCATTTTTCGAAAATTACATGGGCTATAAAAAGGGGAAAGAAAAACAAAGGACAATGGCCTCTAGGTCTTTATCCGAGAGGTTGTCGATGATTCGAGCTAGGGAAATCTGAGGTCAGAATTGATCCACCGAAAGGAGACCAACCTCGGTCAGTTGCTGAAGGGTGAAGGCCACCCCATGCTCTACCATCCAGAGCAAGCGTGCCTCCACCAGATTGTAGAACTTGTCCAAAGCTAGGAAAGCCTTCTTCTAAGCCGCCTAGTGAGATGCCTCCCCTAACTGGTGCTTTCACAGTTCGGCCTCCATGCGTTGTAGAGGGTCGCCACCTCCACCTGAGCCGCCTGCACCTCTGCGTGAATGCACTCTAGCACAACAGACTACAACCGGTTCGATTCCTCGTCTATCTGAGCAGAGGCGCAAGAGGATCGCAACTCATGCTCCAACGTAGCCAGCGCCTCCTCAGAGTCCTCCCGCACCGACTCCAGCTCCTGTAGCCAGTTCTCCGTCATAGACCGATGGGACTCGACCTCCTCCTGAGTATCTTTCAGTTCCACCTCTAAGAGGTGGAACTGCTGCTAGCATACCTTCAGCTCGACACAAGCCATCTCTCGGACCACCTCCGAGAATGCTCATTTCTAGGCCCCCTGTTTTAGCTCAGCCTTCAGGTGCTTGACCCTCTTGCCTTTCTTCTTCCCCTCTGCCTCCAAGGATTTGACCTGAGTCGTCAGAGAATCGATCTCATTCTGATGTTGGCTCAGGGAATACTTGGTGTCCGAAATCGAGATTTTGTTTTCACTTATTATTCTTTATAGGCGCTTGATCTCGGCTATATCAAACGTGGGGTCTTCAGACAGGGACTTCAGGCGGGGCACCTCCATCCGCAGGCTAGTAATGGTGACTCAACAAGAAGATAACTATGTGGACAAGCTGGCTACCAGCTCTTGTAGTGCGCAGCAGGCTTGAAAGAGCTTAGGATAACAGCGGTAGAAAACCATTAGCTTGGACATATGGTCCACGCCGGTCCACATCAACTCCTTGAACAAGGCCCTAACATGCATGCCCTCAGTTGCTGTCTCCCCATCATGTCGCGGGGTGGCCATAGGCCAAGCAAGGTCAAATCTAGGCGAACAATAGAGGCGCTTAGGAGAGAAGTAGACTCCTCTTTCGATAGCTGGGAGGGGTTAGCCTCAACCCCTTCCTGGCAGACCAAGGGAAGAGAAGGAGGAAGCGAAATGGATGGTTTTGTGGGAACTTCAACGAAGACCAACAGCAGCTCTAGCGGGGACAGATCTGATCGGGGCAAGTCAGATCGGGCCAGGTCTGGCTAAGGCAGACTCAGCTGGAGTTGATGCAATTCCTTGGAACGATCCTCAGGAAAGGACACAACCCACCCAACATGTCCCCCATCTCAGGAAGGGGGGACAACAAGCGAATATATAGTGGCAAGACTCCCTTGGGAGCTGCCACCTGGTAATGTGCAGGGACCTCAGAAGACACTTTAGGGCAGGAGGTCTCCTGAGAATAATACTTACTCTTGCGTGATATTAAAAAGGGAGAAGGGGACTCCTCCGCATCCGACTCCTCTTCGGCACAGGTAGCCCACGCTAGCATAGCAACGGGCAGGGTTTCTCCCTGTTAAGACTGAAGCTTTGACCTCCCGAGTAAGGTCGATAATCTTTGCTCCTCGAGTCGCCAACTTTGTCACGGAAAGCAGAGTCAACTGGTTCAAAGCTGCCCACAACATGCTCTCTACTGCACAAAGAAAGATAACACTTAGTCAAACGTCAATGTCACCGCCCAAATAGAAGACTTACCAAAAGATTATGTCAGAATGGATCGAATAGGACTCAGGACAAAGTAGCGCAACACATCTTCCTCGAGGAAGGAGTTGCTATCAAAGCTCAACCCCGCGAGCTATGTGTGGGCTCTAGAGTACACTCTCTCCTAGTGAATATCTCTCATAAAAGGCTGGGCTGGTAGCTCCTTCTGCCACCAAAGAGTGGCCAACATGCCCTGGGGAGCCGAATGTAAAAGAACTGAGGTTTCCACCCCTTGTATGAGGACAACATGCCCTTATCAGCCCTTAGCTTGTACGGACTGAAAAGTAAAAAACTCTCTTCCACCTATTTGGGGTAGAAGAAGCTGTGGAAGAGACGAGGAGAGAGAGGAAGGCGATACGAGTGAAAGAGTATAACCATCCCGAAAAGAATATGAAAAGAATTAGGCCCACCTAAGAGAGAGGAATGTAGAAATAGACAGAGACGTCCAGGAAGAAGGGATGAATAGGAAAGCGGAGGCCACTAAGCAAATGACTCTGGAAGAATGTCACACATCCCGGCAGAGGCAGTTTGGGCGATCATTATAATTAGGCACAATCAGAACGTGGTCCTCCGTCACCTAATAAGTCATGTGCAACCTCTCTAGAGAAGTACTCATAAAATTTGAGTTTACAGTGTGGTACCAAGGAAGAGACGAAGATCCTGCAACCATTCTCCAGTAGAAACACAGACATAGATTCTATTCGAAGGGAAAAAGGAACACAAGCTTACTTGCAAACTTAAAATGGAGATACAGCAGATACTGACCCTTGGGAGAAGATGAAGAGGATGACACTCGAAAGGATGCTCGCGGAGGGCAAGTGAGGCCAAAGGGTTGCGCTTCCTCATAGTTATATATCCTAGCAAGGCACAGAAGAGCTATCAAATCTAGGTTCTCCTATCGAGGCACAGAGTCGCAGTCATTCGATCTAGGATAAAAAACACTACCAACCTGTGCGTAATCATGGCACCTCCGGATGATGCCTCGTATTCTAACTTGTCGTCTTATCACCATTAAGGAAGCATGACTCCAGAAGAATAAAGTGTCTCTCGATCACAGTAAACAAAGATAGCAGATCATCCCGTCATTAAAGAAAGAGTGAGCAGCTATTAAAGAACAAGTCCTGACAAAATCTTAAACTCCCACAAGCAACCGACATGTGGACGCTCCTCCCCAGTCGTATTTCAAAAGTCCAGTCAGTCAGACCATTCAAGCCTCCTTTGACTAGACTAAAAGGGAAGGCTAGTGATATCAGGATAAGGCACATTAAGCAAGCTAAGGGGATCACGTCACCTGAGATAGAGACAGATCACCCCGTGTCATTCCCCTCGGAGTTGAGATTTAGGTCGGGAGCTCGGAATGGGTTGCGACTAGGATTCTGACCAGAGTTCACAAGACAAGCTCTCACCTTATAGATGGGATCAAAGAAACCTCCCAGGGTTAGGAGACTCAGGTCGAGAGCTCGGGTCGGGGTCCTAACCAGGACTCTCACCTATGCTCAAGGGTCGAGCTCTTCCCTAGCAGATAGGACCAAACCATAATTCAACTCTTCAATACGACCCCTAAGATCAAACCCCAAGCTCAGACTCCTCATTCGACAGACATAACCTTACTAAGCAAAAGGTTTTCATAAAACTCTACAACGGATTTAAAACAACGTGAACTAAACGGATCCAGCTGAAAATGTGCAACATTGTGAAACACTCACCATAAACACATCTAAATGCGCTGTAAATCTCATCCTTACAAGGTAACATGTGTGAAACCTATGGATCGTGGGATAGGTGTCCACCACCACCCCATATAAAAAAGGTATTCATCCCTTTAGGGGAGAGGTATCTATATATGCAAACAACCCTATTCCATTTCTACTACATTTCTCGCTTGATCTCCGCCTCTAACTTGAGCGTCGGAGTGATTGCATCGGAACCCATCCAGTCGTCCTCCTAACTCGTTCATCTTCTCAAGAAATCCCAGTGGGGACCACCTCAGCCTTTTTGCAGGATTGCATCTCCTTCTTCTTGTGACTCACCGGTGAGTTGTCCGTCGAGAAGTTTGGGCAGCATCACTTGAGATACAAAACTAAGTGGAAAGAAGTAGTGGGAGAGCTTGATGAAACATGAAGTGTGTATGCAAGTCCAGAATTTGGAATTGAAGACATTTTGCACTTACTTTCTCTAGGGTTTATATAGTTGCCAAAAGAACATCTCTATGTCCAACGCTGAATTATGCTTGTAGGGGTCAGTTGGGTAATTGAATTCGATAGTTATTAGTTGCCTCTCTTTTCACCAAGCGCCACGTGTTGAAGGAGGGCATCGACATGACCAAATCTGACAACACACATGATCGTCTCTTCATTCACTCGATGCCACGTGTTTTGGAAAATTCATAATTGTCGTTTGCATTTCCCGAGATAAACAACCTCATTATCAAGGCGGTTAGGCTGCTTCCACATGTGCCATGTGCATTTTTAATGGGCCCACATAGGGTGTGTGCATGATCCGAGAATGAGAAAATGAGATCGATATTGAGTGACCTTGAGGATAGACGAAGTCAACAACTGATGTCGAGTCTAGGAGAATGTCGGCGACTAAGGATAAGACGTAGACGATGTTGATAATTAAGGTTAGAATTTGTGCCTGAAGGGTGGAGGATGTCGAAGACTAAGACTGAAGGAGGATGTCGGGATTTGATACTGAGAGGATGTCGGTGATTGAGGCTGAGGGAGAGTCTGAGACTGAGAGGATATCAAAGACGGAGGTCGATTCAAGATGATGTCTGCGGCTAAGACCGAGACATAATAGTTGTCTTATCCTTTATCAAACTTGAATCTTTGGGGACGAATATATTAAGCCGACTCGATCAAACTTTTTATCTCATCTAGTCTGATTCCTTTTGAGTCACATTTGACACATCTTGCTTTGACTAACAACTTTTGATCACATAAATTATGCGAGAGAGAGCTGAAGGATTTCACCTCATTAATAAATAATGATGAAAAAAAGTATGTTTTTATATTAGTCCAAATCTAAATCTTTAATTTCATCTTCCATCTATTACCTTTTGTATTTCTTGTTGGATATTGGGTCTTAAAAAGACCAAATACGGTTTTACAAAAAAATTGGGATGTTATCAATCGATGAAAGTCAGAATTGACTTCAAAATGAAATCTACATTTCGCATAGATGAATCTAGACTATTAATTTGCTCAAAACCGATTACGGTGAATGAGAAATTAATTATTTAAAGCAACCCAAAATTAGTATAGAATGAAGTAGATGGGGAATAGTCCCACATCTGTAAATACCAAGGGTGTTTGCTTCCTTATATGTGTTACTGTGTTAATGGAGTTAAAGAAAAAGAAAAAGACATGTGTTCTCTTCTCACAGGCGAGCAGGTGCTCGCACCTGCGAGCCCGCCATCCACCATGGGTGCACGCGTAATTGTGCTTTATTGGTGCATTTTGCACTTCGCACGTATGCATCGTCATGAAGAGCTTAAATTTATGCTCCAGGTGACGTGTCATGTGATGTGGTAGTGCCTACGTGGCATTCGGGTAGGCGGAGAGAGATGACTGGACTGCTGACTGGGCGAACGAATGGCAACCGTTGGATCGAAGAAGGGTGTTGGATCGCAAGTGAAGCATTTAGAGCGTTGATCGCGAAGAGATGCGATCTAACCGTTGGTGATGAGACTTAATCTGAAGCGTCAGATCAAATCTGACAGCTGAGATCAAAGGGGGATTTGAAGGATTACAACCATCTAGATCTAGTAACTGAGATCAAGGGGTTATCTGAAGGGTTACAACCCTCCAGAATTTAACGACCCAGATAAATCCTTAACCAAAGGTCACAACCACTCACCAAAGGGTACCTCACCTCATCTCCTTATATAAATATAATCTCCTGGATGCTGGAATCATTCATTAAATTATCCAGAGTTCAAAAGGATACATCTCATCTTCTGCATCCAGAGTCCAAAAAGCATACGAAAAAGTTCGCTGGTCTCGAAATTTGAAGTGCTACTATTTCGAGACATTGTCGTTATATCTTGGGAAACAAATTGCTGCTATCTATGAGCATCTGTAGCGGAGCAATATCGTTTTATGGAGATAGTGTCGAACACTAGCCTTGACGATCTTATATCATTTTGCATCCGCCCCAATAGCTAGGGATGGAAATAAGCCAGGCGGCCTGTTAGGGGCCTGTGGCCTGGCCTGTGTTTAGCCTGGCCTCCTGGCCTGTTTAGAAATAGGATAATATTCAGGTTTGTTTCAAAGCCTGTTTTTCTTATCAGGCCAGACCCAGGCTCAATATAAAGACTACCAAGCCTGACAGGCTAGCCTGAGCCTGTTAAGATTAGATACATATGTATATATTTGTAGGCCTAGCCTGTTTGAGACCTGTATGATACAAGGCCTGTTTTGAGGCTTGTATGATGCAAGACCTGTTAAGGTTAGTTTTCAGCCTATTTAATACTTTGGCCTATTGACTTGTATAAAGTGTTTTAATTTACAAGCTTTATAAACAGGCCACAAGCCAGGCTATTGGACATGCCAGGCTTAGGCCAAGAACAAAGCCTATAATAGGCCACAGGCTATGCTCAGGTCATTTTGTTACTATACAGGCATGGCCTGTTAAGGCAAAAGCCTGACCTGGCCTGACCTGTTTTCATCCCTACCAGCAGCAACCCAACTGACTCACAATCGTAAAATGATATTATGCAAACTGATATAACCTTGATCAACGATGTTCTGACCGTTGTTCTACATGGAGAGAAGCCGGAGAAGTTCAATGGAGCCGACTTCAAACAATGGACCAATGACGTTCCGACCGTCGTCCCACACGGAGAGAAGCCGGAGAAGTTCAACGGAGCTGACTTCAAACGATGGCAGCAAAAGATGTTGTTTTATTTGACAACGCTAAACATTGTACGGTTTGTATGTGAAGACCCACCAACCACTACGAAAGGTGATTCCAACTGTAAGGCTACATGCGATGCATGATCACAAGGAAATTTCATGTACCACAACTACATACTCAACGCATTGGACAACACAATTGTATAGCATGTATAGTTTGATGGAGACGACAAAATCTCTATGAGAATCACTAGAAAAGGAATACAAAATCGAAAACACCAGATTGAAGAAATTCATCGTCGACCAGTTTTTGGATTTCAATATGGTGGGTTCCAAGAGCATGACGTCTCAAGTCCAAGACATGCAACTGATACTGCATGATCTAGATGTCGAAGGCATGAAGTGAATGAGTCATTCAAAGTAGCCGTGGTAATCGAGAAACTCCCTCCGTCATGTAATACCCAATAATTTTCTGGTATTATTATGGATTTTTAGGAATTTTTCTAGCATTTTTCGGAATAAAATTTGAAAAAATTAATTAATGGTCGCAGAGAGGTTCGACCTCGCGACCACGCGGCTGGCCAAGGCCTTTAGCAGGCTCGGCTAACCGGAAGGCCAGGGGTATCAAGCACAAAAAAGGATGGAGAGAAATAATGTTATAGGGTAGTTAGGCCTTTTCATTAAGAGATATATTAACCCCGCTTAAGTCACGTAAGTGGGTTTAGGGCTTGTTGGCAGCTGCGTGCCAGAAGAGGGTGAGGGAGGGGCTGCGAAAACAGAGGAAGCCAAGGAGTTCTTCTTCTACTTCTCTTTCCCCTTGAGTAGAGAGAATCTAGGGTTTCTCCCTAGGGCCAAAGAGTGGAGGTTTCTCACAAGGAAGAAGAGAGGAGTTCTACGCTAGGTTTATACCTCGATTTAGTTAGTTTTCTTCAAGATAAGGGTAAGTAGATCACTCACCTGCAATAGGAGTAGTTTTCGTATGTAAGATTTTGTTGTAGAACCATGTTTTATGATGCATGCGTTAAGATTATGATTATCGTGTGTTTTAAGTTCTTAAAGATGCATGTTTTCTCATGATAGAAATTTAATTGGTTTAGATTTGGTGTATGCAAGCTAAGCATGATAAGATTTAATTTGTGAAGAGTCCCAAAAATGAGGTTGGGATTAAGGGCACGCAAGGTGCTCGATGAAAGTCCCAAGTAAGAAAGGTAAAGGGTTTTAAGTACAAAATTTATGCAAAAGTAAGATAGTTGATAAGTATAAGTACTGTAAGTAAGAAAGTATTTTATTTTCAGAAAGTGACATGTACCAGGCAAATGGAAGGCCCACCGAAAGTTAGAAAGAAGCTCTAATAGGGTGTGGTGGCTAGCTACCCCACAACCTATTAGAGAAGCGCGCCATTGGTACATTGATACTATGGTACAATGTCAAGGCCTAAAGAAAGTTGAATATTATTTTCAAGTATATAAGTATTTACAAGTGTTTTAGCTTTGAGTACATGTCTTTATTTCAATAAGTTCACATTGATACGTTGCAAGCATGATAAGGAGTAAGAGTAAGGAGGTTAGTGTTTTAATGTATGAGTATGTTAAGTTTGCAAATGTTTTATGCAAGTAATGTTTTCAACATGATTGAGCATGATAAGAATATGAAAGTTTTCCCATATGCATGTATTTTGGAAGTAAGCATTCTTTGAAATGAACATGTTTATTGTTGATAGCATGGATTTGTGAGTTTAGGATTTACTTACTAAGCATTTTGCTTATTAGTTGCATTTCCTCCTATTGTAAATAAAGGTAAAGAAAAAGCATAAGTTATGGAGGTGACCAGGACTTGCATTGATGCTCAGTGGCGGTGGAACCGTGGAAGAGATCCGTTGGGTTAAGGCTTAGATATTTAATATTTTGATTCTGAAGTTTAGAAACTTGGAGTTTAATATTTTGATTGGTAAAATGTGAACATTGTGTTTAACTTCCGCATAGAGTCAAAAGTTGATACAATCTTTAGCATGATTTCATATAGTTTGGTAGTCTTGTTAAATTCTGCAAAGATTCTAATTTCAAGTCATTAGATTTGTTTTGAGTTGCTAGGATGTTTATAAAACTAGCATAGAGTATAGACATGGTGTCATATCTTTGTATGTCTTGAAAGTATATAATTTGTAGATCTTTGGAAATGGTTTTCAGCCTTATGTCTTTGTATGTCTTGAAAGTATATGATTTGTGTATGTCTTTAGCACGATTTTGATTGGTGAAGTCAAAGGTTAAGGTTAAGTGAGTAAAGGTAAAGGCAGTAAAGAGCGACGATCCGGCTTAAGTATAGGGTAGAGGAGTCGGGTCGTCACAGAGTGGTATCAGAGCAAAGTTCCACCCTTCCGCCATACTGACATCAAGCATCAATCCTGCCGCCTACCAAGTAAGAAGTTCATATGTTGTAGTTTTATATGCGTTTTATTATTGACTGCTAGTATCAGTAAGTGCATGATGATAGAAATGTATATTGGTATTATTTTATGCTAATATGTGCAAGGAGATAATGAAGTAAGTTAGTAAGAGATAATGAGTTTTTATTTTCTTTACACTATAGAGTAAGAGAATGGCAAGAGGACGTCCTTCATGTTGTGATCTTAGTATAGCAAGACCAAGGTCTTGATTTGCCTAAACGCAAGGTTTGGGGGATCGACACACAAGGTGTTCGATAAAAGTTTTGAGTAAGACCAAGGTCTTACTAAGCCCTAGAACGAGTTCTAGGACTAAGAAATGAGATAAGAAACAAGACCAAGGTCTTGTTGTATCCTAAAGCAAGTTTGGGAACATTACCGTTAAGTGTTAAGTCATACATATGAGGATGTCCTAGAAAGGCCCAAAACGAGGAGCAAGCTCCTAAAGAACAGGAGTCAACGGAGTCAGTACCACCATCAGACCTTCAAGGAGTGGTGGCCCAGCTTCAGAGGCAACTTGCTGAACAGTAGCAAGTTATTGCCACCTTGATGGCTAATCAGCAGGCCACCCCTGCCACCCCTCCAGTGGCGCCAGTGGCGCAAGTAGTGGCACCAGTGGCGACAGAGGTTCCCCCAGTACCTATGGCAAGAGAAGTAAGGCAAGAAGCGTACCTCATTCAGTAGAAGAAACTGAAGCCAAGGAACTTCCCAGGCACAAGCAAACCATGGGATGCTTAAGCATGGTTCAAAACGTCGGAAAGAATAGTAGGGCTACTGGACTGGCATGAGGTAGAGAAGATAAAGTGTGCATCTTTCTAACTTACGGGAGATGCTAGGATGTGGTGGGAAAAAGTTAAGGCCAAGAGAAATATCAGCTAGATAACACGGGCCGACTTCGAGACTGAGTTCTTCGAAGAATATTTTCACATGCGAGTAACCAACAAGCATTACGACGAATTCACGGAGTTCAGACAAGGAGACTTATCCATGGATGAAGCAGTGAAGAAGTTTAATCGGTTAGCTCGTCTGTGCGCAGAGCTAGTTAGCATAGAAAAAGAGATAGTCAGGCTAATACTCAAGATGTTAAGGCCTGAGTTAGCATTAAATGGGGCTAGCGGTGTTAAGAGGCCGCAAACCTCTGGAGAACTGATAAGTAGTGCTTTGATCACTGAGCACTACTTAAACAGTATAAAGGCCACCAGAAATATTGAACGATGAAGTTCATAACAACCTTACCTTCGAGAGAGGTCATGGCATCTACTTAGCGGCGGAGAGTTGTGCCAATTCAGATTTCCAACCGAGAACTCTATGGTGATTTAGTAGTCCTTGACATGAAGGATTATGATATCATCTTAAGGATGGATTTCTTGAGTAAGTACAGTGTCGATATTGAATGTCGTAAAAGAAGAGTAAAGTTCACACCAGAAGCAGAACCTCCATTTGAGTTTATTGGAGACCCAAAGAGAAAGACAAAAAGGTTCTTATCTACCTTACAAGCTTAGAGAATGTTAGATAATAGATGTTCTGGTTATTAGCGCATATAGTAGATGCAAGGCAAAGAGAAGAGTTAAAGTAAAAAGAGGTACGGGTAGTCTGTGACTATCCAGAGGTGTTTCCTGAAGAGTTACCAGGACTCCCTCCCAATCGAGAAATTGAATTTGAAATTGAGTTGGTTCCAGGAACCAACCCAATTTCAAAGGCACCTTATCGCATGGCGCTAGCAGAACTGAAAGAATTGCAAGAACAATTGCAAGAGCTGCTTAACAAGGGTTTCATCCGCCCTAGTCATTCACCTTGGGGAGCTCCTGTATTGTTCATCAAGAAGAAAGATGGAACTAGATCTCACTGCGGGCGTGTTTGAAGCCAACACGGTGGTGGATAACCCGAAGTAGTGGTGGATCGATACTGGAGCAACACGTCACATCTGTTCTGATAAGACGATGTTCACCAAGTATACTTTGATAAGTGGAAGAAAGCTCTATATGGGCAATTCCACTACATCGCTGATTGTTGGACTCGGGAAAGTTGTTCTAAAGATGACGTCTGGGAAGAAGTTAACACTCATTAATGTGTTCCACGTTCTTAACATAAAAAAGAACCTAGTTTCTGGATCGACACTTGTCAAGGCCGGCTTGAGACTAGTGTTCCAGTCAAACAACATTGTACTTACGAAGAATAGTGTCTTCGTAGGTAAGGGGTACTTAGAACAGAGTCGGTTCAAAATGGATGTAATGACTGTATACCGTGAATTTGATAGTAATAAAATAAAAACTTCCAGCTACGTTGTTGAGTATTTTAATTTATGGCATGATTCACTTGAACATGTCAATAATAATACTTTGAAATGTCTCGTCAAATTAAATTTATTACCAAACTTTAATGTTGGAGAAATGCACAAATGTGAAATGTATGTGGAAGCAAAGATGATGAGACTACCTTTTCATTCGGTTGAAAGGTCAGCGACTCCTCTAAAATTGATACATAATGATCTATGTAACATAAAATTCGTGCAAATTAGTGAAGGTAAAAAGTATTTTATTACTTTTATCGATGACTACACGAGGTTCTGTTATGTTTTTCTTTTAAAAGTAAAGATAAAGCCTTAGAGACCTTCAAAACCCATAAAACAGAAGTTAAGAATCAACTTGATAAACAAATTAAAATAATTCGTAACGACAGAGGTAGAGAATATGGTACACTGTTTGATGAGTTTTGTTCAGAATTTGGCATTATCCATCATACAACGGCGTCATACTCGCCTCAATTAAATGAACTTGCTGAACATAAAAATCAGACACTAAAGAAAATGATACATGTCTTGTTGATAAATTCAGGCTTACCCTAGAACTTGTGGGGGAAAGGTATATTATCGGCAAATCACATTCATAATAAAATCTCTCACAAGGAAAATGATAAAACGTCATACGAACTATAGAAAGGCTGCAAGACATCGTACAAATACTTGAAAGTGTGAGGGTACTTGGTAAAGGTCGAAGTACCCAAGCCAAAGCATGTAAAGATCATACCTAAAACGTTCGATGAGATATTTATCGGATATACCCATAATAGTAGTGCATATTATTTCACAGTTCCTAAGTCAGACATTTTGATATTCATGTGGGAACAACCATAGAATCTCGAAATACAATATTCTTTGAAAACGTTTTCCCAAATAAGAAGGAAAACGTTTAGAGTGATTGCTAAGGAAATTCTAACGAAAAAGATGTTTCTGAACTTAGTTGTCGTAAAAGGACTATTGACGATCAAAACTCAAAGCCATGTCAGAGCATACGAGCTAAAGTTGAGAAATCGTTCGGGTCGGACTTCATGACTTTTATATCGGAAATGGACCCATGAACATTAAGTGAAGCTCTCTCTAGTCCCGGCGCCCCATTGTGAAAAGTGGCTGTCAATAATGAAATCGAGTTCATCATGAATAATCATACTTGAGAATTAGTTGACCTTCCTTCTGGTACTAAACCATTAGGTTGTAAGTGAATACTAAAACGCAAGTATAAAGCTGATGGATCGATTGACAAGTACAAGGCCAAACTTGTAGCCAAAAAGTTCAAGCAAAAGGAAGGCCTTGACTACTTCGATACCTACTCACCTGTGACAAGGATTACGTCCATACGAGTGTTGATAGCTATCGCAGTACTGTATGACCTTGGAATACATCAAATGGAAGTTAAGACTGCGTTATTAAATGGTGAGTTGGAAGAAGGAATCTATATGGAGCAATCCGAGGGGTTCGTAGCTCCAAGAAAAAAGGAAAAGGTGTGTCGACTTGTTAAGTCGTTATACGGACTTAAACAAGCACCTAAACAATGGCATGAAGAATTTGACAAATTAATGTTGTCAAAAGAATTCAAAAAAAATGAATGTGACAAATGCATTTATCTCAAAACCACACCTGAAGGTCATGTAATCGTCTGTCTATACGTAGACGACATGCTTATAATAGGCAGTAATCATGAGATAATTATGAGTACAAAGAGAATGTTGACCAACAATTTCGATATGAAAGATATGGATCGCGCAGATGTTTTATTAGGAATTAAAATTCTCAGAACATCTAATGGGATAGTTCTGACACAATCCCGCTATGTAGAGTGAGTATTGAAAAAGTTCAATGCGTACGATCTCTCTACAGTGAAACACCTATGGATCTAAATCAACACTTAGTGAAAAATCATGGTGAGCCCATATCGCAATTGAAATATTCTCGGATAATAGGCAGCTTGATATATCTCATAAACTGCACACGTCCGGATATTGTCTGTACGGTCAACAAGCTGAGTCGTTTTACGAGTAATCCAAATGACACCCATTGGAAAGCACTGATACGAGTTCTTAGATATTTGAAATATGCTATGAACTATGGATTACATTACGGAAGATATCCCGCTGTCTTAGAGGGATACTGTGATGCTAATTGGATATCAGATACAAAAAATTTCAAATCCACTAGTGGATATGTATTCACGATCGGTGGGTGAGCGGTATCTTGGAAGTCTACTAAGCAAACGTGCATTGCTCGGTCAACTATGGAATCCGAGTTTATAGCACTAGACAAAGCAGCTGAAGAAGTTGAATGGCTACGGAACTTCTTAGAAGATATTCCGAGTTGGACGAATCTTGTGCCCGCTGTACTTATATACTGTGATAGTCAATCGGTGATTGAAAGGGTATAGAGTAGTATGTATAATGGTAAGTCACGACATATACGTCGTAGACACAATACCATTAGGCAGTTGATCTCGAATAGAGTGATTGCAATCGAGTATGTTAAATCCAAAGATAATTTGGCTAGATCCTCTTACAAAGAGGCTAAGTTGAGATCATGTATACTGCTTATCAAGAGGAATAGGATTAAAAATCTACAACTGAAATGACTGTAACGGTAACCTAACCTTGTTGACTAGAGATCCCAAGATCTTGGTTCAATGGGACAATGAAGTTATAGAAATTGTGTTACATGAGATATATTGTCTCTATCCCAACCCTAGGATGAACATGTGCTTTCCTACGACATGTAGTGAGGTTAAACTTATATTTTTAATGATTTCTATACTTTTATAAGGTGAAGTATGGTAGAATACTCTTGATAGAAGTGTAACCTATGTGAGTATGAAGATAGGTCATTTCAATGAAACACTTATGAATCCAAGATGGTGCCCATGGCCAAAACGAAACCAACCATGAGAACCAAAAGTAAGTGAGATAAATCCTTGTCTGGGTGTTATTGTCTTGGTATACACAAACAGCTGAGCAGTTCAAGACATTACATTTACTACGCAGCCTAGTATGTTCGATAGCATTCCATTACGGAAGGTTCAAAGCCATAAGCTACCTCTCTCGATGCATTGATTTATCGATTGGACTCTTGTAAAATGTCAACATGCATACAGGGATTAATTTCTATTCATATGGGAGATTGTTGGATATTGGGTCTTAAAAAAACCAAATACGATTTTACAAGGAAAAATCAGGGTGTCATCAATCGATGAAAGTCAGAATTGACTTCAAAAACGAAATCTACATTTCGCGTAGATGAATCTAGACTATTTAATTTGCTCAAAATCGATTATGAGTGAATGAGAAATTAATTGTTTAAAATGAGTCCAAAATTAGCATAGAAAGAAGTAGATGGGGAATAGTCTCACATCTGTAAATACCAAGGGTGTTTACTTCCTTATATGTGTTGTTGTTTTAATGGAGTTAAAAAAAAAAAACACATGTGTTCTCTTCTCACAGGCGAGCAGGTGCTCGCACCTGCGAGCCTGCCATGTGCACATGTGCGCAATGAGCACTTTGTTGCCGCACTTTATACTTCATGCGTACGCATCGTCGCGAGGAGCATTGAGGAGCTTAAATTTATGCTCCAGGTGACGTGACACTCGGATGACGTGTCATGTGACGTGGTAGTACCTACGTGGCATTCAAGTAGGCGAGAGAGATGCTGGCAACCGTTGGATCGAAGAGGGGTGCTGGATCACAAGTGACGTGATCTAGAGCGTTGATCGTGAAGAGTCGCGATCTGACCGTTGGTGATGAGACTTGATTCGAAGCGTCAGATCGAATCTAACGGCTGAGAGTAAAGGGGGATATAAAGGGTTACAACCATCCAGATCTGGCGGTTGAGATCAAGGGGCTATCTGAAGAGTTATAACTCTCTAGATCGAATGACCCAGATAAATCCTAAACCAAAAGTTACAACCACTCACCAAAGGGTGTCTCACCTCTTTTACTTGTATAAATGGAATCCCTTGAATGCTGAAATAATTCATTCAATCATCCAGAGTTCAAAAAATATATATCTCATCTTCTGCATTCAAAGTCTAAAATGCCTATGAAAAGATTCGCTGGTCTCGAAATTTGAAGTATTGTTATTCGAGATATCGTCGTTGTATCTTGCGAAACGAATTGTTGCTATCCGTGAGCATATGTAGCGGAGCAATATCATTTTACGAAATAATATCGAACAATAGCCTCAACGATCTTATATCAGTTTGCATCCTCCTCGACAACAACCCAACCGACTCACATTTCTTTGAGTACTCTTGATGATTTAAACATCCAACTCCTCGTTTATCGACGCAGAAAGCATCGTCAACCAAGCAGATCACGGAACCAACAAATTCTGACGGTAACATTCTTCTTTTTCTCAAACGATTTACATCGAATGCGAGACGTAGAAAGAATTTATTTCTCATACGCACTTAAGAAATTAAAGCCAGATCTTTAAAGTTTAAACTAAAGGCGTGGAGTGATTGGACTGTCCCCTTCAACGACTATTGCTCGACTTCAACCGCATTTAGCTGTGCTCATTTTTCTCTTGCTTCGGTAGGCCCCTTCGTGTTCCATGGCCTCCCAAGCAAGTTAAGTTTCGATCAATGGATTAGAACAGTTATTTTATTTTGTCATATATGCTCGGTAAAAAACAATTTACTCTCTCCGATATCTCATCAATCTATCTCCAAATCATACATGAAAAAGATAAATCAAGAAAACTACTAATTTAGAAAATGACTAAAGTATAAGAGAAAATAAACACATGACTTTGTCGGAATTTTATTCCAATCTCATGCTAATAACATCTCATATGTTAACCATAGTCTACTCCGTGACAATTTTCATATTTTGTCATCTCTGATCCATAATATGGAGGGATGAAAATAATTTTTTATACATCTTTTACTTTAAAAAAATAATAAATTACTCAGCTGCACTTTGGCTAAAACATTCACAGCAAGCCATTAATAAATTGATAATCTGTTTCTCTCATTCACTCACTCTCACGGTCTTCTCCTTAATGGTCCCGTGATTTACTCTATTTTAATGTACTTATTTATTATTTTTTAATGTGCTTGGCCAGTCATGGAGGAGCTTACGAGGTGAGAATTATCACATTTTTTCCCCCACAATTAATGGACGAGCTAATGGAACTTGTCGTCTTGCCGCAATTCCTTCCATGCAAAGAAAAGTGCTGCCCAAACTGCAGCTCACTGATAAAGCTTCAAACATTCTAAATGCGCAGTAGAAGCACTCAATTCCATTCAATGAATCCAAATGGGAATATTGAAACCAAGTGACGCGGAGGATTCCTTGATAGGAAGAAATGGGACAAACTAGTTGATGCAGTAATAAAACTAAACTCCATGCATTTCCAAATATGTGCGTCACAAAAGAAGGTGTTCAGGTATCAACAATGGCAATCCGATCATTAAAGTTCAATAATTGGATGATTAATTGAGAAGTATGAAGTAATTAATGCACTAGTCCTTGTACAGTGGAAGAATGAGAGGTGGATGACAGCCAAATAGTTCAATAATATATCATTCAGTGTACAAGATGAAGGACTGTTAGGAATGCTCCATCCGACTGATCAGGTCAGAGAAGAAAACAAATTCCTAAAGAGATGGAGAGGAAAGTTAAATTCAAAATGTAAAAAAAAAACAATTTTTTTTCCAGGGGAGGCCGACGAACGTACCATTAACATGATCATCTCTACGGTTCCTCGCTCTTTCTTATCTCCGGCGGTATCAAATCCTGCAGCAGACCGTGGTCCCTGGACGACGCTCCATCGGCCGCAGTCCGATTGGTGATCATGGAGTTGGGGGTCAACGGGGGTAGAGGACGAGGAGCTGCGGCGGCAGGAAGAAGTTGAGAGGCGGAGCCGGGGCAGGAGCAGGCGGGAGGTAGCTGCTGAGCAACGGAAGCAACCTAAATCCGAGCTGCGGCTGCGGGAGAAGCAGAGAGTCGGGCGGCGGCGGGATCGACAGCGGTTGGTGCGCGTGGCCGCGTGGGAGTACGGGGCTGGGGTGGGTGTGCTGTCCCTCGTACGTCGTCACCACCACCGCCGGATCCTCCGACGACCGCTCCACCCGCTTCTTCACGCCGCAGGTGGCACTGGTGCAACGGTAGTAACTCCTACCGCAATGACGATCGCACCCCGCCATTAGCACTGGAATTACAAGAAAGGTCCAGAAGTGGCAAAGGAGTAAATAAGAACCTGGGGTAGGGGCTGTTTTTGACTGCCTTTTGTCCGTACTTGCGCCACCGGTAGCCATCTTCCAAGTGGTCGACCTCGCTCAGCGTCTTGAACGCGAATCGCGGCTCCCTTTGACGCTTTTGCCCCTTCTTCTTCCCGCCTTCTTCCTTGCCCCTGCATCATCATTCACATCCCCATTCCGAACCCCATTTCAAATTCGAATCCAGCCCTAAATTAATCAAGCAACTATACGCCTTACGTTTTACCGGACTTCTCCTGCTGCTCCGATCCCTCGTCTCCGGCGGCCTCCGCGGACGAGGTCGACGCCTTGATCGCGGCGGCGCTGACGGCCGCTGCCTCCGCGGAGGACGACGTCGAGATCGACGACGGCGTCGCGGGGATATTGCCACCGTCCGCCGGCGGATCGGGCCCCGGCGTCCGCTGGGGGAGGTGATCGAATAAGAACGGAGGAGGCGGGTGGTGGAGATCCCGTAGGCCGAGGAGCTCGAGGAATCCGAGCGAATCCTTATCCCCGCCGTCGTCGGCGGCGTCGAAGAACCCCCCGACGAACGGAAACACGGACGGCGTCTGCGACGGGAACGGCGGCGGTATCGCTGATCCGGCGGCCGCCGACGAGGCTTCCATCTCCTCCTCCCTCTTCTCCGTCATCGTCGCACCGTTGTCATCAGGCAACCCCGCTCCCGCTGCAGTCGAGTGTTAGGGTTAGGGTTCGGGTAGCGAAGGAAGGGGAGAGAGAGAGAAGTGGGATTGTTATCGCCCAAGCCTTTTAATTGATTAACAAAAATAGGAAGAGGGGGAAAAACAATGGAGTGGTATAACACCGCAGGTCCCTCTGGAGCTCGTACGGCCTCGGCTGTCTCACACGCTCGTCGCCTGTCCCTTTTTTGTCCGGTGTGAACGGAGACTCACTCTTCCGTCGGCACGTGACCGGACTTCGTCGGGCGAGCTTTCCATTCTCTGAACAGCGGAAGCGGGCAACAGTCATATAAACTCCTCGCACGTGCGGATCGATCGTACGGTGGCTGGCACGTGAGGTCCTGATCACTGACACGTTGATCCCCTGCTGACATGCTTTCCTTCGGCACGCCAACACCGCTAAATATTTATTATTTAAATAATTTCCTCGCATTTATTTATCTTCCGACAATTGAGCAGCGTGGTGGAATTTTCTACTTTCAGATTTATTGAAAAACATATTATTTTTTATTTTATTCTCTCACTGTATTCAAAAACAATATTAACGTGATACTCCCGTAATTTAACTCCTTTTCCGAATATAAAAAAAATATTTTAGAAAAATATCAGACGTAACGATTTCAATTTTTTTTAATATCAATATTACTGTGATACTAAATTCGAAAGGCAATATTATTATGATATTTAATACTTTAAAAATCAATACTATTATAATATTATTGAATTACAAAGAGGCATGATTACGGTATTTATTATGGAAAATAAACATCACTGTATCACAATGTTGATTTAGAATTAAAATGGAAACAAATCTGTTTTTTTAGAAATATGATTTTAAATTTTAATAATTTTAAATTCTTTTTTTTGGGGTTAATTTCTGTTTATTTTTTTAAATTACAGTTAAACCGAAAACTGCGGTCCGGAATCCGGGTTGTTAGGCCGCAAATTAGGCGGCGATGATAGCGCAGATGACGTCACTGATCACGTCAGCCACAGTTGACCTTCGCGTTAGGTCACCGCGTGCCATGAGAATAATTTCGGCTCGGTGAATTACACACCGAAAAGTGATTCCAGAAAGCGAAACCCAAAATACAAAATAACTAAAATGAGTAAATTTGCGTTTTATTAAAACTAATTGTCATTGATAACGATAATTATTTCGGTTCATTGCATGCCTCCCCAAGCCCTACAGACCGATCCTCCGTCGCACTGTTGTCCTGTCGGGCAACCTGCTCGCATTAAACAAGTAATTAAGAGACCACCCCTTTCGTGGCGCCTAATTGCGGCAGCAGGGACACTAATTACGCCATTAATCCGCGTCGTGACTCGCGCGGTCCCCTTCTGTCGCGGACTTAATAACTAATTAACACCGTCCCGTGGGCGGCCCGGGTCGGGTCGCCGGCCGGTCGAACCGCGCGAGCTAATCGGACGGCTGCAGCGAGCCCTAGCCGGCTGGCCCACGCGGTTTGGGTCCGAGAGACGTGCCTCGGAGGTTGCTTGCTCCGCACGTTCCTGCATCTCCCCGATTCGTCCCGTCGCTCTCAGTTCGATAGATTGGCTCGTTGCCCTTTAAATTAATTTTAATTAAATTAAATCAACGTCGTCGCCAAGAGACGGCTAAAATAGTAGGCGACTGTTGAATGCTGCAGTTGCTTCGGGGATAGGTTTGTGAGCAAGAGAAAGGAAAGAGAAAATAGTAGTTCGACTCGGGAGTAGGTCAACGAGATGCCGGGAAGGTGGCATCGGAGATCTCGAATTCTCGGAAGCGTCCGAGGCGCGACATCAGAGCCGTCGAATCGGCGGCAAGTGGGAGGACCGACGGTCAGAGCGTTAGGAGGAGGATTGGACGTGGGGCAGTGACATCTGCCTAACCTTGTGTTTTTTTTTAAATTTTTTTTATCTATTTCTTTATTTATTATAAATTAAAAAAATTAGACGTGGCTGTCATGCGTCGTTATGGCAATAATTTCAGCAAATTAATAATAATTATTTTTAAAATAAAAATGAAAAATGAAAAATGAAAGTAACCCCATAAAGATCGGTAGATTGATAAATATAGGTTTAGTTAAGAAACACACGAAACCTTTAATTAATCTTTAATTTTCTAGATTGGTTAGGTTGGTCCTGCCCCTACTGGACACGTGGCTGCTTCGGGTCCGTATTTAGGCCGTGTGTATACACACACAAAGGAAATAAAATAGAGAAAGAAAATCTTTTTATTAATAATAAATAAGAAAAATAATATTAGATGCTGTAGGTGAATTATTTAACAGCGTTTTTATGAGAGAGGATGAACATTTCAAGTGAAGGAACAAATAGTAAAAGAAATTATTTAAAAAGGGTTTTAAAACGAAAGATATCTCGATTAGCATACCATTCATCCTTTTTTCTATTCGAGTAAATAAGATTTATCCATACTTGGATGTGCTCGTCATGATATATTTGGAGTCAAGCCAAAATGGCACAAACACGAGAAAAATATCAACACTCGAATTAACTTAAGAAGTTCATTGTCCGACTTTAATGATATGTTAAGTTTAACTACCTTGATTGACCTATTTGACCAATACATTTAGTCACCTTGTAAGTTTATCAATTCGATTGACTTGTCTAATTCTCCACCTTGTACAATCTAGTCAACATTGCAAGTGCTCCTGGGAACATTGCAAGTGCCCC